>JAMXBD010003709.1:0-106267 GCA_024138025.1 Combretum micranthum | reverse complement strand
TTTTTTCCAAACATCTGATCAATGAAAGAAAGGGGAAAGTGATCTTTTCTGGTGGCATCATTTAACTTTCTATAATCAATGCAAACTCTCCACCCAATTACAGTACGAGTAGGAATCAAGTGATTTTTTTTCATTTTTCACTACAGTCATACCACCTTTCTTTGGTACAACTTGAACCGGACTAACCCACTCACTATCAGAGATAGGATAGATAATACCTGCATCAAGTAGTTTCAAAACTTCCTTTTTTACTACCTCCTTAAGTGTTGGGTTAAGTCTCCTCTGTGGTTGAACTGTAGGTTTGTACTCAGCTTCCATCAAAATTTTGTGAGTGAAAATTATAGGGCTAATTCTCTTGATATCAGCAATAGTCCAACTAATTGCTTCTTTATGCTTCCTGAGAACTCCAAGCAGCTGCTGCTCTTGTTCACCTGTCAAATAAGATGAAACAATTATTGGCAAAGTATCTCCATTTCCTAGAAAAGCATATTTTAAATGTGAAGGAAGGGGTTTAAGCTCAAGATTTGGTGGTTGTATCAATGATGGTACTGGCTTGCTTTCACTAGTGCCTAGCTCCTCATAATATCTTCCTTTCATAGTCTTTACACCTACATCTCTTCAACAGACTCAGAAATAAACTCATCAATAATATCAATAGTATAACAGGAACCTTTATCAAATCTTTTCATTGCATCATAAACATTAAAGGTTACCTGATCATTTTCTACCCTTAAAGTGAGTTTACCTTGTTCCACATCAATTAATGCTTTACCGGTTGCAAGGAATGGTCTGCCAAGAATCATTGGGACTTCACGATCCTCATCCATTTCCAAGACTATAAAGTCTACAGGAAATATGAACTTGTCAACTTTCACCAAAACATTTTCAACAATACCACGTGGGTATTTGACACTTCTATCTGCAAGTTGCAAGTGACATGAGTCTCCTTGCATTCTTCAAGTCCTAATTTCCTGAAAATGGATAGAGGCATAAGATTAATACTTGCACCAGAATCAATAAGTACTTTATCAAAATGAAATTTTCCTATAGTGCAAGGAACAGTAAAACTCCCCTGATCTCTTTGTTTGGTAGGCAAGAGGTAGACTTTTCTGCAAAATCATGGAGCATTCTCCTGTAAGCATCACTGGTTCATTTCCATCAATCCTTCTCTTCTTAGTAAGCAATTCCTTGATAAATTTTGCATATGAAGGCATTTCTTGAATCACTTCTAAGAATGGAATATTGATTTGCAACTTCTTGAAACATCCAGAAACTTTGAAAATTGCTCATCCAATTTTTGTTGCTTCAATCTTCCTGGAAAAGGAATGGTGGAACATAAGATCTTACTTCAGGTGATTTTTGCACAGGTTCCTCCATCTTTTGTTTTCCTTTGTCTTTGACTGGAATCTCCTCAGTTTCTTGAACTTTTGACTCAGCGGCTCAACTTCTTTGCCACTTCTCAAAACTATATTCTTCACGGTTTTAGGATTTTCCTCAGTGTTGCTTGGTAGAGAACCAGATGGTCTATTACCAATTTGCTGAGCAAGTTGATGGAATTTCCCTTGAAGATCTTGAATAATCGCATGCTGATTGTTGAGTGTGGTCTAGTAGTTTGAATGAAAGTCTTCAACAACTCATCAGTTGAAATTTGATTTTGCTGAGGTGGAGGCTGAGTATTTCTTATGGGACCTTGTCTTTGAAATCCAGGTGGGGGCTTGAAAACATTTGCATCATTCTTGTAAAAGATTTGGATGATTACGCCATTCTGGATTATAAGTATTTGAATATGGTCCATAATTAACCCTTCCAAAATTTCCAACATAGTTGAGTTGCTCTCCACTTGATGATGGTGTATTGCCATGAGGACAATCATAAGCTGGATGTGGTCCTGAGCACAACTCACAAGTAGCAACCTGATTAGTATTCAAAGAACTAGATGCTACAAGTTTACTCACTTGTGTAGTTAAAGCTGAAACTTGAGCAGTGAGTTGTTCATGGATTCACTATCTTGAACAGATTCCACCTTTGATCTTGTTCTTTCACAGCTCCAGTTGTGAGCACTAGATGCTAATTCTTCAATTAATGCACTAGCTTCATCATATGTTTTTCCCATGAGTGATCCTCCATGTAGCATCCACCAATGATCTCAAAGTCTCATCTAGACTGAGATAGAAATTTTCAATCAAGAGATTATCCGAAGTCCATGATGTGGGCATTTCCTAACTGCTTCTTTGAATCTTTCCCAAGCTTCATATAATGATTCTCCAGGAAATTTGTGAAGTTGGTGATCTCATTTCTTAGTCTGGCAGTTCTGGCAGGAGGGAAAAATCTCTTCAAAAATTTTGTTGTCAAATCTGCCCATGAAGTAATGGATTCGGGTGGTTGAGAGTTGAACCATGCCAATGCTTTATCCCTAAGAGAAAGGAAAAAGCTGCATTCTAATGGCCTCATCTGTTACGCCATTAAGCTTGACAGTATTGCAATATTGGAGGAATTTGGCAATGTGTTCATCCGGTGTTTCATTAGGATATCCTCCAAATTGATGTGATTCAACCATCTGAATCAATGCTGGTTTTAGCTCAAAATTGTTGGCTTGAACTGCAGGTCTTCTCACAGCAGGACCTTGTACAGTAGGTACTGTATAATCCCGAAGTGCTCTAACAGGTGCAGCTTGAATTTGATTGTTGTTTTGATCATTGTTGCCCTCATTGTTTCTTGGTTCGTTTTCTGCCATTTCTTCTTGTCTTCTGTTTTCTCTTCTTTGTTGATGCAGGGTTCGTTCTATTTCAGGATCAATTGGTAGAATTTCCCTACTTCTACTCCTATGCATGTAACCTGCAATAGAAAAGAAAATAATCAATTCCTTGGAAAACTCCTAAACTACTAGCAAAACTAAAAGTAATCTAATATTAATTTTGGTCCCCAGCAACGGCGCCAAAAAATTGATCTAATTAGAATGTGTATGTAAATTCAGATACTACCAGCAAGTATACTGGGTCTTGATCAAGTAATATAGAAGTGAGTTGAGTATCATTCCCACAAGGAATAAATTAACTACTAGATTGATATTAGTTTATACTAATATTTAGGCAATCAAAATATATCAATCAACTAACTAAATTCTATCTATTATGAATGCAAATGAGATTGTGAGAAGTTATATAAGATGAATATGGGAAGGAACAGAATTCATCCTAATTTTTACTAATCATGTTGAATTTATATTATATGAATAATTAGGATTATGGATATTTGTAAGAAATTGTCAAGACCTAAAACTATCAAGTTTTAGTAAACCATAAAATAACCTATTAGCGTCCGCTATATAAATTATCAATGGAATCTAATTTACAATCACAAATCTTCCAATTCTATAATTGTCTAATATCCTAAATTAACTTCTCCTAATTCCTTAGTGAGAAATTAAGATAAAATATTGCATGAATCGCAAAGAATAATTTCTAAATTAATTTTAAACTTAATTGCTTTCACAATTGTTGTTTAATTTTAATTCATGAATTCCTATGAACCCTAATTCTTTTTCCAAATTATCAGAATTCTTATCAATTCAATTTCAATCAGAAATAAAATAGATAATCAGGATTCAATACAAATATTCCATAATTCTAACAATGCTATAATATAAATTCAATAATCATTTTAGCAAAATTAGGATTTCATCACTTCCCACAAAGAAAAGTTTAGCTACTCATAGATGATGATTCAACAATCAAATAAGAATATGTAATTGATAACATTATGAACAGATAATTCAGATAAATGAATTGCATAAGAAAGAGATTAGATATCACCAATTCAAATATTGCAATCTTCAATTACAATTCTTGAAAGCTCAAATTCTCTCACAAATCTCTATGAAAATGCTAAGACTGAAGTACTCTCTATTTTGTTTCTGCTTGTGCTTCTGCTTCTTGCTTCTTCAACTAGAGGAGGGAGATCCCCTATTTATAGCAAAAATTTCGTGTAAAGAATTAAATGAAAAATTGCAGTTTCACTTTGTAAGCCGGCAGTTACAGAACCTACGCCAGCGGCTTACAGACGACGTATAATCATTTTCTTCTTTACGCAGCAGTGCACTTGCTGCTTTCAACTTCGGTTACAAGGGTAGGTTGCTTCTATGCTGGCGGCTTAAATATAGATCTAGCCGGCGTATATGAGGAAAAATGAAAGGTTGGACCAATTTATAACGAAAGCCGTCCTAAAGCCGGCGACTTTGATGCCGGCTTAGACAATCCATCAAATTTGGTCTCTTCATTTGTCTTCGAGCATGTGTTATCTACTTGTCGCTTTTGATCCTTGATCTACACTGTCTCAATGCCGGCGGCTTAGTATCCGGCATAGGTTGTAACTCCTTTTGCGCTGGTGACGTTTGAACTCTGAGCTACCGGCCTTCAATGTACGCTGGCCTATTCATCTTCTACGCCGGCAGCTTTGAGGTGGCGTAAATTTAGTTGTGTCAAAGCTTGCAAAGCTGGCAGTGTAGGCAACGGCTTTGAATGTAAGCCGTCTCAACGCCGGCGGTTTTGAAGTCTGAAAAGCCGGCATATCCTTGAATTTTTCCAATTTTCATTCCGAAGTTTCTTGTTTTGATTTCTTTATCCAAATTAGACTTGAAACATGAATTTTAGCAAAAACAAGTATCCATTCTAGCTATTTTGAACATCAACAAGTTGTATAAAATATGATCTTATCAACGATTTAAGATCAATGTACCACCAATTAGGAATCAAATCCAAAGATGATTCAGAAGAATTCTTTTGAACCCGATATAAACACCACAAGTTTCTAGTAATGCTTTTTGGATTGTTCGACTCGAACTAAGAATATAAGTCTCTGTTGGATAAGTAAGAAATTGATGAAATCATGGTTTGTTCTAAAACAAAAAGGGGAAAGAGATAGCTAGGGTTAATCCAGGACCGTGATCTTAGGTATAAGGAATTGATCAAAGGAATTGAGAACCTAAGCCTCGAGATTTCGAAACAAGGAACGAAAGAGGAAATAGCTAATATAGTGTTGAAACCAACCTTGATGGAAAGGAATAAAGAAGCTTAAACGCTCGGATAATAAGATACAAGGGATAAAGAGGTAATATAGGAAGGAAAGTGTTTGAAAGACAATGAAGACAATATTAAGGAAACTAAAGGATGATTTTGTGTGAACGGAGAACAAGGCATTAAGTAAAGAAAAATCAGGAGTACAATCCATAAACTTGGGATTAACGGCACATTCAAGCAAGAACTCAGAAATACCGAAGTTTCAAAGAACGTTAGTAATAAGATAAGAAGAATTGAAGTGTCGACAAGAAAGTAAGAACTCCAAAGGACGAAAGATCTATAAAACCTTTGTTGATACCAAGATAAGAATAGAATTAGACTTTCCAAGAATTTCCAACAGTACCAACAGGAAGGCAAGGACTTTTATGATTGATTAACCAAGTTGGCTTATTTCTTAATCAACCAATGTAACGTTTTCCATGTACAAGCTGGCAACGTCTTATAAAAGATACTGATATGGAAGCAAGGAGTCCTAGTCGGAATCATAACGACTCAGGACATAAGAATGGTACCTAAGTGTTGAGCTAACAAGAAATTTTGAAGAAAAAAAGATACCCTCTGATGCTATATAACGGACAATCAAACAGAACAATTCAAACTTTGAAGAACAGTGTGTATCACAAATTTCAAAGAATGAGAAAGACACAAGATAAACAAAAAGGGTGAGACTGATCAGAAAATGAGGACCCTAGAAAATTAGAACGGAGATCAAGTGTAAAAAATGTACATCGTATGCACTCGTTGGATCTTTTGAGAATAATAAACAAATTGGAAGTTTAGCTTGTCATCTAAACTTGATTAAAAGTATGCGACATATTCCAAAAAATCTCTATACAACGATTGACCAAGGGATCAGTTTCAGAGATAAAGTTAGTACTCTTAAAAAGGGGATCTTCCCTGTAAGGAATACCTTATACAAATCTTTAGCCAAAAAGTTCAAAAGTTGGAAAATAAGGAAATCAAATAAGAGAAATCTCTTCCAAGAAGAAGCAACATAAGGGACATTGGATGAGATGTAACCCAAGTACCCAAGTTGTTTGAAGCTGCAAATATGCATTTCCAAGTTTTGAGGACAAAACTTTCTTTAAGGGGGTAGGTTGTAAACCCCCAAGTTTTTGGAATTGATTTCGCCAAAAACCCTAATCTGGAAGTCAACTGGAACTCTAAAGTCAACAAAACCCTAGTTAGAAGCTTAAGTCCGGCAATCCCGAATAAGCAACTCAGAGAAAGTAAGTAAGAGTTTAGAATATAGAATAGTGTGTAATTACCTGAGAAAGCTTAAAAAGATTAGATTAGTAAAACCGCAAATCGTCTTGAACCCGATCAAACAAAGTTTTTGAAAAACATGTCCTGGGGCTCGGAATAGTAAAAATATTCCGAATATACCGTTAGGCTCGTAAAATATAAGGTTTTCAAAAATGTCAGTTTTATATTTTTTCGGTAAGTAAAAATAACAGATATCGCAATTATACACGTATTTTCTTACTACCGGTACTTTGTTAGTCATATCTACTTTACATTTCACTATTTATTACTATTCTACACTATTCTTTTATCTCTACTTTTTCTTACACCTACTCTTACAAACACCATAACCTATAACATTTACTTTTTACCTTACCCATAACTTTATTTCACATCTATCTTACTTATTACTTCATTTAATCAATAAAAATAAAAAATAAAAACTCTCTCTCCCCTCTCATATGCATGGCCGGTGCGCCCCGCCCCCCCCTCCCCCCTCCCCTCCCCCCCCATCTCTCTCTCTCAATTTGTTTTATTTTTCTTTTATTTTAATCACACAAAAATCACTCCACATTTTCCTATAAATACCCCTCTCCTCTTTCACTTCTTTCACATAATTACTACCCACAAATTGTTTACAAAAACTCTCTCAAATTTTCTTCTCAAAAGTCTCTCCAAATATCCTCCTAAAACTATCTCAAAATAATCACAAAACCACTTTCTACCTACAACAAACTCATAACCACAAAACACTACCAAAGCCTTCTTTAGGTAAACTTTTCCTATTATTTTCTTCTTCTCATGTTATGTAACTTTACATGACTATGGTGTGAGTTTCCAAGAACTAAGTGTTATGGAAGTTACACTATGTTCATGTATTGTTCTTGTTCATGAAAAATCTATTTATGTTTACGTTGTTATTTTGTTCATATTATTGTTATTTATCTGAGTATTATTATCTATATATATATACATATTCTTTAGAGCATATAAGTTCACTTGCAATTAATTTATTTTCATGCAATGTAATTTATTTAATCATTCCATTGCAATTTATTTATTCCTTGTTATTTTAAGACTAGTCTCTAATCTTAGACTTGTCCTCATCAAGTCAAAACAAATTTTTTTTTCTTTCATTTTATTTTCCTTTTGGGACTAGTTTATTTCTTAGTCCTAGGAGCCTTGAAAAAGCTAAGACTCCCAATACTTGACTTTATTTATTATTTATGTTATTGCTTACTATTAATTCTCATAAATCATATTCATTAAGATTATTGTCCAAATTTTTCAAGTTCTAAAAATAATTGATAAAAAGAAGGTTTTATCACTTAGGAATAAGTTTATATGAAATATAAAATCTATGGTTTAACAAAAAAAATAATAAAGTCATTCATTTCCAAGTTACTAAAAGAACCCACTACAATTTTAGAAACTAATTTTGTTATGAAAAGCTTTTTTAAATCATTTATTATCCCACTTTGTTTTTTTTAAAAGAAAATGATTTTTGGTACAAAAATGATTTCTATGAAAAAACATAACATGAGGAAAGGATGAAAAAATTTCAAATAAAGATCTTTCAAACAAATGGACAAAGAAAAATTGTATAGAAAATAAATAGGAAACATAACACCAAATGAAGAGAATTTAGGAAAGAAGAAAATTACTTTTCGAAAAAGCTCATCTAGGAAAAATATTAAGTCAAACATAAAGTGATTCTTTGAAAGACAAAAAGATCTACAAAAATAAATTTCTTGTAAACTATAGTTTTCTAAACTTTTAATTTGGCATTGTTTTACTTAAGAAACATGAATGGACAATAAACACTTGAGCATGAATAAATATGAGCTAAGTAACTATAAAAAGAGAATTTTTTAACTATGTAGATAACTAAGTATTTATCAAACAAATTTTAAATGATTTAATATTTGAACCAAAATTATTTTTGAGTTGGAAAATTCTTGGTAAATTTTGTCGCCACTGTTTCAGAGCCTATATAACCTTGTTTGTTAAAAATAGTTTTAGAAATGGGTAGATCTTTTCGAGTAGGTAGAAATCGATATATTATATGCACAATTCCGAGTTAAAATGACCAAGTTATGGCCGTTTTAAATTGGAATTCTCCTTTATACGAACTTTAACGTTCTCATGACATTGTTTTGTCAAAATTCAAGAAAATCATCAAGAAATACTCATCTTGGGTAATTCTTTGGTTAGGTGATTCCGAGGAAGAATACCTATATCTCAAAGATTATTTCCATTAAGTGGAGTGTGTGAGCGACTCATCCACTAGAGAACTTGTCGTCATGGCATCGTGAGTTTATTTTCTTAAATTGCTTTACTTGTTTGTGCTTGTAATTTAGTTGCATTAGAATTAAGAAAAGACAAATGGATATGTTTATAAAAGTAATTCTTTGAAAAAATCCTAAGAATATCGAGGCCATAATTGATTTAATGTTTGTTCAATATAACGCTTGATTTGTATGAAATTCCGTGATCACCAAATCTGGTAATAATAATAATGTTATGATATCATAAATAAATGGATTCATGCATACCATGAAGTGAGTCACATTGCATTGAGTTATTATCCTTGGGTGAGAAGGATTGTAGCTCAGGTCGAAAGCAACACTTGGCGGAGTGACCGAAAGCGATTGCTTGGTGGAAGATTCGAAAGCAAGGCTCAATTCAAGTAGACTTCATATGCTTGGCGATATTGGTTGAAAGCATAAATCTTTTTAACAAAACTACTTGTTTTGAGGTTATGTATCACCAAACTGAATGGAGGGCGTAAATCCATTCAACATATAGTTTCCGGAAAACTATATGCTTTATTTGCCCACGTTTATATTGCATTCCATTTGTTTGATCAAACAACTTGTTTGAAATTTTGTCACAAGAAATTTATGGAAATAGTTCTCACTAAGCCTATTAGCTTATACCCCTATAGATATCTTTTGCAGTTCCCTTATCTGTGGTTGAGGCCACGAGGACCCTGCAGTCAGGTATTTTCTTTTGAATAAGAAATTCCTAGATGAAGTTTAGTGTTGGATAAGATGTAGAAATATTCTTGTAATAGATTAGTGAATAAGGGAAATGTCTCTAAGTTTGTAAGATCATTGTTATAAGTAAATGAATATTATGAATCCTCTTTTCTTAACATGTTATTATATTTTCTTAAGCTTCATAATTCTATGTATAGTCCTCTAAATTTATGAGAGCATCCCTTACACTTAATATCAAAGCTTTTGGGAGTAGCTAAGGTTGTCATATTTAAGCTTTAATATTGAGTGTGGTTGGACTGTTACGTTTAGGGTATCCCTTTAGGCGTGAAAGCCAAAGTCCACTGTGTTATATGTACTCCATAGTGTTTTGCATAGGGGTAAATTACAAATAAGTAATATGCGTTTTCACACTTTTATAATTTGGTGGCCTGTAAAACTTTTTTAACAATGATTGACCTGTGTTACATACCGTCATGTCCTACTAGAGGAAAAAAAAACATTAAGTGAGACGTGTCATTTCATAAGTAAACATATTGTTCTTGTAACATCAATGGAACCTTCTATAGAAAACCAAACAACACCATACATGGAATCAACAAACCAAATTCTCAAATTCATTTCCTCTCATTAATCTCTCACCGGAACTACACTTGCCAAACTACACCCATTTGCTACAATTTCTCCCATGCATCGACTTCTCAACTAGAAATCCAAAACCAAGCTTTCGTCTTCTTTGTCAATCCACTTAATGTTTGAGATTGTGTTATTTAGTTTCAATTATGGGTTTGGCATCGATGTTGTGTTCTAATGGCGGTCATTGGTGGTTTGCATTTGTGTTCGACATGTATGGAGCATTTAGTTTGATCTTGTGGGTTTTAGTTTTAGAGTTTCCAATTCATGTTTTGAGGTCGTCGTAGCTATGGTAGTAGTAGGCATTGTGTGTGTTCGATATTATGTTGGTAGTTGATGGCTTTGGTTGGGCCGTCAGAGATGGATTTGGCATGATTAGGTGTTAACGGGTTGGGTTGTGGTGTTCTGAGCATTGTGGTAGATATGATTTGGCTCATTTAAGCCCATGGTGGTCACATAGTGGTTGGTTCGAGTTGTCATAAGAGTTAAAGAGAAAGGGAGGCGACCATTTTATTTGGGTTCAGGTCTTCTACAAAAAGAAGAGTCTCCCCATCCTTACATATATTTCTTTAATTTTTCTTGGAACATGGGAGATGAAAGTTAAAATTTTTTCGAAATTGTTACTATCTTAATATGGTTTTAAATGTGGTGATTAAATCTTAAGATGCTTATGGACTATGACTCTTAATCTTCCATGCATTAAAAATCCGTGCAAAAATTGATATTTTGGCTAAAAAATAAAGCTCTAAAGCTCTAGACAGTTTCCAAGAAAAAGATGAAGGGCACTTGCACATGCCATAATAAGACACAGAGAATTGAACACAGGCCCTCTAGCTTGCTATCCATATCCAGAGAACACTGTTTTGTCAAAGGCTTAAAAAGACCAATGCTTATGAAATGACATGTGTCACTTAACTTTTTTTTCCTAACGGGACATTACATTGTCTAACATAAGTCAGTCCTTTGTTAAAAAAAATTTCATAGGTGACCTAATTGCAAAAGTGTGAAAACACAGGTCATTTATTTGTAATTTAACATTTGCATACACATAAATGAAAAGAAGAAAATACAATCAACACTTCTCTACAAGGTGATACCAAATTAAGGCAACAAGTAGATTTAGTTCCTTAATAAAATGATGAATGAAATAGAGTTGGAGACAAGATGCTGACCTGGATCAAAAGAGAAGCAGCTCTGGTCTCGTTAACTTATTTGACAAGACCCATCCTATTATAATCTATGTTGTTGATCCTTTCACAATTACTAACAACCTTTGATTTAAAATGTCAATTAATCTGTTATACAACTTGATTCTTTTCCTCATTTTTTCTTTTTTTATCAAAAATATTATTTTATTCTCTCTAACTTTTTACTTCTTTTCCCCTCCTTCACAATACATCTCATTACATTTTCTTTTATTCCTTCTTTTCAATCTCCAACTTCAAACCATGACCATATAAATCTCATATGTTGTAAACACTATAACTATAAAATGATAATCTTCAATATAACCTGAATATTTAAACATTATATTATATAGTACGCCGTACTTAATAGCTATATGAGTTATGTATTTGAAATGTTATATTAATATAAAATTTTTATATGTTCTTATACAAAGATATTGAATCATATGATATAGTGATAAATAAATTTTCTAGATGTTCTTATATATATATATTGTATATATATTTTTATATGTTATAGTAATATAAAAATTCATACACATAAAATTTGTATAATATATACATTATAGGTTTCGTAGGATATATATATATATATATGTACTTTATATGTTATAGAAATATGTCAAATTAGGATATATTTTATATGTTATGAAAATATATCAAATTTGTAAAGGTGCGTAGTTCTTATATGTTATTTTGGATATATATAATATGATATAATGTTAAAATTTTTATACATGAAATTTGTTTAATATATATTTTATATGCTACATGTGATATATTTGTTTATGAGTATTATATATTTTTTTCAAAACATAAAAAACATATTATATGTGAAATACCCTAAATCTAAACCTACGTTAGAAATATAAAGTAGATAGTTTAAATGGATCAAATAAGTAAACAATAGAAAATAAATAGATAATTCTATGTAATTAAATTAATAAAGATTTAAATTGAAATGGAGGTTTGAAATATTTTACAAAATCATCTATTTTCCTTAATAACTTTTCTTAATAAATCAAACCATCCAATTTTAACCCAATTCTTCATTTTAAACTCCTTTTGTCCTAAATTTAAATTCCTAAACCCCAAAACAAATATTTTAAACATTTTGTAAACTCCTAAATACTTTATATTTTATTAACATTCTTTTTTTTTTTTTAATCTTGATAATTTTTAAAAATGATTGCTTGTTGAAAAATACCAATTTTAAACTTGAACCCAAATTAAATGTCATATTTTCATAAGCTAAAATTATTAATTAGGTTTTTGTATCAAGTTATAGACTTTTAATATGTATGTTCTCAAATTATTTTCTAACTAATCACGATTCTTAAAATAATTATCAGAAAGGTTTAATTCTCTCCCTTTCTTTTTATTTCATTTCTCTCTCTCTCTCTCTCTCTTCCTCATTCTCTCAATTCGTAAAACCTAGCCTCAAATCTCAAATCTCAAATCAACATGTCTATGGAAGAAATCAAAGATAAGACAAGATAAAGAATGAAGATCATGCTAGAAATAACTCCAAGAACCTAAGACAAGTAGGAGTAGGAGAATCAAGGTGTTATCTATGTTGTTGATGTATGATGAAAATAGGTAATTAGAATTAGTGTAAAAGATAAAGGAAAACATGTAACATGATCCCCCTGTTCATCATGGTCGTAACAGGCACGTGATATATGCGAAAAATAAAAATTTAGAAGGATAATGGGTGTGACAAAGGGCGTGATTTCCTCTGATCAAATGATAAAATGTAAATAACGGGCATATTTTTACATGTAATGAACATCACGGTCTATAGCACGGCCGTTAAGAAGGACATGATCTCCACTAATAAGAATTTTTGAAAGGAAAAAGCCTAGATCACAGCCGTGACAAGGGATGTTATCTTCTTATTTCGATCATGACAAGGCCGTAATGGTAATCACGGCCTTCATAATGGGCATGATGAGCCAGCAATGGGATAATGGCCTCCATCACGGGCGTGATCCTTGCCCTGAAGCTGTTCATAGAAAGAAAAGAAAAATAATAAGAAAGAAAAGAAAAATATTATGAAATAGATACATGATAGTTAATGTGATGTGTTAGTTAAATGATTAATTAAACATGAGTGTAGGAGTTAGATATAAAATGAACTGAGTTGATTAACTTAATTCAAATTGACCTAAATGGAATTAAATGAGTTAAAATGAATATTTAATAGGTTTAATCACCTTGACTTAGTAATTGAATTAAATGATGAATTCTAATTAATTTGGCTAAGTTAAGGTAATGTAGACTTAATAAATAATAATTAGCTTTAATTAATAAATTAGGATAAATCTTGGTATAATATGGGAAATATGTTGTTCCAAATGTGTGTTTACTTAGGAAATGAATGTTTTTGAATATGTATGATGTGATGATGCTTTTGTAATAAAAGACTATAAAAATGAAAAGAAATACTTTGATAGACAAAGGAGAATTGTTCGTATTTTGTGAGGCGACATTCACAGCCATAGTAGGGATCCTAATTAGTGTTTGATTAAATAGGATAATAAATAAGTTTGAGATAAATGGATATTTAATTAAACGCTTATATGAGTTTTAATTGAACATATATTTGCTTCCGAGCTTATTCTGATTTATCTTTCAAGGGGGACTCCGGTTAACCTACTGTTTCTATTGGATTTCAATTAGATAAGGTACGTAGTAACTTGCGTGTTGGATGCTATGACAGACATACTAAAATGAATTAAAATTTAAAGACGGCCTAATTAATTGAGTGTTGCTTGTACTTGCCATTGAATCCTGTCTAGGGAGCATCAACCCTGTCATGATGCAATGGCAAATATACCATGATGCAATGGCAAATATATCATGATGCAATAGCTGATTTATATGTGACTTAGCGGGTAGCTAATGGGCAAATGGTATCAACGTAACGTTCACTTAGGCTCAAAATGAAGTAACATGTTTTAGTTTGTCACCCCCAATGGGTACTCTAAGCGTGACAGTCCGCCACACTCAATATTAAAGCTTAAGTATGACAACCTTAGCCAATCCCAAAAGCTTTTATATTAAGTGTAAGACGTACTTTCACAACTTTAGAGAACCATATATAGAATTATGAAGCTTAAAGAGATATAAAAACATATTAAGAAATGAGGATTCATAATAAACATTCATCCATAGTAATGGTTTTGCAACTTAGGGACATTCTCCAAGATCACCATTCTATTACAAGATTTTTATACAATATTTCTAATACTAAACTTCATCTTAGAATTCTTTTTATCTAGAAGAAATTACCTGCCCGTAGGGTCCTCGTGGCCTTAACCAAAAGTAGGGAAACTGCAAAAGATATCTATTGGGGTATAAGCTAATAGGCTTAGTAAGAACTATTTCCATAAATAACTTCTTGTAACAAAATTTCAAACAAGTTGATTACACAATCAAATGTAATGCATCATACGCGTGAGCAAACAAGCATATAGCTTTCAGGGAACTATATGTTGAATGGATTTGCGCCCTCCATTTGGGTTTGGTGATACTTATCCTCAAAACAAGTAGTTTTAGTTAAAAAGTTTTAAGCTTGCGAGCACTCATCGCCAAGCATTCCGAGTCTACTTGATTTGACCTTGCTTTTGGATCTTCCGCCAAGTATTTCCCTTAAGCCGCCAAGCAATCGCTTTCGGATCTCCCGCCAAGTGTTGTTTCGACATGAGCTTACTATCCTTCTCACCCAAGGATAATAACCCAAAATGCAATGTGACTCACTTCGTGGTATGCATGAATTCATTTATTTATAAAGTCATAGCATAATTATTTTTGAATTTTACGCGATCAAAGAATTTCATACCAATAAAATGTTATACTAAAACAAACATTTAAAACAATTCCGGTTCCGATATTCTTAAAATTCTTTCAAAGAATTATTTTACATACACATTGGTTTATCTTTTCCTAATTCTAATGCAACTAATTTATAAGCACAACAAGTATAGCATTTAATGGAAATAAACTCACGATGCCATGTCGACTATTCCTCTAGGGGGATGAGTCGTTCACACACTCTACTTAGTCGTAATAATCCTCGGGTAAAAGAATCCTTCGTTAGGGTCACCTAGCCAAAGAAAATACCCACAATGAGTATTCCTTGATGATTTTCTTGAAATTTGATAAAACAATGTCAAAAGAACGTAAAAGTTCATATAAATAAATGTTCCAACTTAAAATGGCTATAACTTGGTCATTTTAACTCGAAATCGAGCATATAATGTTCCGATTTCTACCTACTCGAAAAGATCTACCCATTTCTAAAATTACTTTTAACAAAGAAGGTCATATAAGCCCCGAAACAGTGGCGACAAAGTTCACTACGAATTTTCCAACACAAAACAACTTTGGTTCAAGAAATCAAAATTTGTTTGATTAAATACTTAGTTATCTATATAGTTGAAAAATTCTCTTCTTTTAACTATATAACTCATATTTAAGCATGCTCAAGTGTTTTGTTGTCCAATTATTTTTTTTGAGTAAAACAATGTCGGTTTGAAGTTTTTAGAAAAATATAGTTTTCAAAAATTGTTTTTGTAATTTCCTTGAAATGAAATACCTTGTTCCCTTTTGTTTTCTAAAAATTCTATATGTTTTTTATTATTTTTCCTAAGTAACTTTTTGAAAATAAAATTTTCTATTTTCTAAGTTTTCTACACTAATAATATTTTGGAGTTCTCAGAAAATATGCTATTCTTCATATTTATTTTTTTTTCTTGTACAAATTCCTTGTTTATTTGTTTACAAAAATCTTTATTAGAAATTCCTCATTCTTTCCTCATGTCTCATGTTTTCATAGAATCATCCATAAAAATTTATTTTCTTCATAAAAACAAAGAGGAACAATATGGGGCTTAAGAACTTTTATAGTAAAGTAGTTTCTAAAATTTTAGTGGTTTCTTCTTGTAACTTGAAAAAAATAACTTTATTTTTGTTTTCAAACCATAGATTTCCCTCTCTACATAAACTTATTTCTAATGTGTTAAAATCTTCTTTTGTCAATTTATTTTTAGAACTTAAAACTTTGGACAACAATTTAAATGAACATGAACTATGAGAAAATACTAGCAAGTAAAATAACATAAGTAATAAAGTCAAGTATTGGAGTCTTAACTTTTTCAAAGCTCCCGGATTAAGAAGTAGACTAGTCCCAAAATAAAATAAAATGAATGAAAGAAAACTTGTTTTGACTTGATGAGAATAAGTCTAAGACTAGAGACTAATCTTAAAATAACAAGGAATACGTAAATAAATTGCAAGGAATTAATAAATAAATTGCGAAGGAAAGTAAATAAATTGCATTGCATAAAAAAGTAAATAAATTGCAAGTGAGCTTATATGCTCTAAAGAATATGTATATATATATATAGATAATAATATTTAGATATAATAGTAATAATATGAGCAAAAATAATAACATATAGATTTTTAGAACAAGAACAATACATGAACATAATGTAGCTTTCATAACTTGTAGTCTTTGGAAACTCACACTATGGTCATGTAAAGTTACATAACATGAAGAAAAAAAATTAAAAGAAGGTAGTTACCTAAAGAAGGCTTTGGTATGTTATGTGGTTATGGGTTTTGATTTGTTGTAGAGTTGTTGTGAAATTATTTTGAGAGAGTTTTGGGATGGTATTTTGAGAGAGTTTTGAGAGAATTTTGCGAGAGTTTTTGTATGAATTTGTAATGAATGTGTGAAAGAAGTAAAAGAGGAGGAGGGTATTTATAGAAAATGTGGAGTGATTTTGTGTGTTTAAAATAAAAAAATTAAAACAAATTGATGAGAGAGGGATAAGGGGGGTGCCGGCCATAGTAGAAGAGAGAGAGATTTTATTTTATTTTTTTATTTTTGATAAATAAAAGATGTAATGTGTAAGGTAGATGAAATAAAGTTATGGGAAAGGTAAAAAGTAAGGATTATAGTTATGTAGTGCGTAAGTGTAGGTAAAAAAAATAGAGATAAAAGAATATGTAGAATAGTAATGAATAGTATAATATAAAGTAGATATGACTAATAAAGTACCGTATATAAAAAATACGTGTATAGTAGCTATATCTGTTATTTTTAGCTACCGAAAAATTACGAAACTGATATTTTTGGAAAACTTTTATTTTTTACGAGTCTAACGGTGTGTTCGAATTTTTTACTATTTCGGGCTCCCGGACACATTTTTCGAGAACTGTGTCCGATCGGTTCAAAGGACACCCTATTCGCAAAACTGATATTTTTATAAACTTATGGCTATTACGAACTATTCTAGCTAATTATACCAACTTCGTTTTCCAAGGCCAAAAGAAAATGGCAATGCCGGATTTAATCGATTACGGTAAACTAGGGTTTTGTTGACCTTCTAGGGTTCCGTTTGACTTCCGTTTTGGTTTTATGCTAAACCGATTGCAAAAATTTGGGGTTTACAACCTACCCCCCTTAAAGAAAGTTTATCCTCAAAACTTGGAAATTCCTAACTGTGGTTCCAATCAAACTTGGTTACTTGGTTTGCTTCATTCATATCTCTCAAAATCCTCTTAGTCGATTTCTTCATTTTCTTATCTTTTTGGATTCTTCGAATGGAATGTTGTATTGGTATATTCCTCATAAGAAAGTTCTCCTTAAAAACATTACTTGCAGTCTTGATTCCTTGACCATTTGTTAAATGAAAATTCATCATATGTCTCCAACATGTTTAGATAACAATCTAACTTCCTTCTTGTTCTTACTTCTCAAAAGATCATACGGCAATTACTTCCTATCTTAAGCATGCATGATTCCATTTTGAAACTCAGGTCCTTCTTTTTCGACCAGTCTTATTTCTTTTGTCTATCTTGTTCTTTCTCATCATGGGTCACTCTTGATTGTTCCTCCAAAGTTTTGAATTGTTCTTCTTGATAGTTTGTCATATAGTACAAGGGTTTCTTTTTCTCCAAAGTTCATTATTAGTTCCTCTTCATTGCTCCATTCTCCTGTCCTGTTTTTCATGACTCTAATTAGAACTCTTTTGCTTTTATATTATCTTCCTTTATAAAGCTTCGTGGAGAACGTATATGTCGAATCGTCTTTATCAGTCGATCAACTTATAATCGCTTTTGCCTTCTTGCTAACAATGAGAAATCCAAAATCTCGAGAAAGCTATTTCCTTTCTTATCCCGGTATTATTGAGTCCTTATAGATCCTTCTGTCCTTTCGTGTTCTTACTTCTTTATTATACCTCATTTCCTCTAATGTCCCTTGAACTTTGGTATTCTGAGTTCTTCTTGAATATGTCGTTGTCCCAAATTGAATCGTATTCATGGTTCTTTCTTGCTGATTCCTTGTCCTTGGTTATGCTAAATCGTCCTTTAGCTTCCTTCAATCACTTCTTTCCTATATCTTCTCTTTCCTTCGTATCTTCTCATCTAAGCTCTTTTATTCTTTCTACACAGTTGTTTTAATATCCCATCGGCTGTTTTCCTCCTTTATGCCTTGTTTGAGATTTCGATGTTCACTTCTCAACTCCCTTTTTATTAACTTCCTATACTTAGGATTACATTCTTTGATTATTTCTTTTCTCCTTTAGATTATACTACGGTTTTGTCAATTATTCACTTATTCAACAGGGTCTTATGTACTTATTCAAGTCCAAAAAGCGTTACTAGAACTTGTGGGGTCCATAAAGATCCAGGTCACTCCTTCTTGATCTGGTTCTTAGTTGGTAGTATAGCGTTCTTAAAACTTAGAAAACGAGTTTGCTCCTCGTGTTTGGTCAAAAGATTCTCATTTTCCAAGGGTGGATATTCACTTTGTTTTTCTCCGCAAGTTAAGATGGCTGACTGTATATTTCATGGTGGTATACTTCATTATATAAGGTCTTGAGCTAAAGCTTCTTGTAGTTGTTTCTCCGATAAAATTATCCACAGGATATAAGTCTACTCTCCAAGTTTGATCCTTGAATGATATTTGAATCCAGAATTCTTCTTAAAACTTCTACGAGATTCACGAATATCCCCAGAGGTCGTTTTCTTTTCATTCCCCTTCGTATTACTGAGATAGTCATTCATTCTCCTTTAACTAACAAGTCCTTTACTACTATTATCTTCTGTCTTATTGGTTTTGAGTTCTATGTTCTCCTTGTAACTTTTCATTGGGGTCCTACTCGAGAGTATACATCTTTTTCAAGGATTTACTTAATTCCATTATTCCTTAGAGTCACAAATGACTGCATGTCCTTACGTTATTGAATGATCGACACTTTCTTGGGTTCCATCACCATTTATGTAGGAATCTTTAATGCTAGAGATTGATTGTTTGTTATTGGTAGTCTTATCCTCTTATCTAGTCTTGAATAACAGAATGTGTTGCTCCAAAATCCAAAGCAAAACATTTGATTTACCAACTGAAAGCCCCTTACGTACTTGATAGGATTATTACTCTTATCTACCCTATAAAGAAAACTTTAAACTTCGTGTTCTTGAAATAAAGGAACAACAACAACAAAGAGAGTTGGAGGCTTACCGGTTCCCACGTCGCTGTTATAGCCTTTAATGCACTCCAGGGCAGCCAAGTTCCATCTTTTACTCTTCACTTATCCATTGTCCCTCCAAGTTGTAGATTCAAACTCCTGAAGCAATCCTGATCTGCTTTCACGTCGACTTCCATTTCTTTTCTCAATCCTTATAGAATAACTCCTTCTGATGATCTTGACAGACTATTCCCTCCTTGTGGACAGTTTTGGCAAAATGCCCTTTCTGATTGCAGACATGGCAAGTATTAACTCCTTTGTTTGGGCATCTTGATATCTTATGGTCTGCATTTCCACAGAAGAAACACTTCCTAAATAACTGGGGGCACTTCTTCGGGTAATGTGCTCCATTGCACTTCCAACACTGAACGTCCTTTGGTGTGAACCTTCCACTGTCGTTATTGTAGTTGTTGGGGATCTTGAATTTCTTTAGTGGAGCATGTAACTGGATCCTACATAGAACTTCTTTTCAACAATCGGGTTCCTTCTTCTTCTTTTCTTTCTCTCCTTTTTCTTGCTCCTTCCACGATCCAGCTCTTTCCACCAATTCTCGAAAATTTCTTATGTCGAATTCTTCCAACTTCATTCTCAGGTCTTCGTCCAATCCTCTTATAAAGACTTCTTTTTAACTCCTCACTGTACTTATAGGAATCAGGGGCATATTGTAGTATCTACTGAACTCATCTCGTATTGCTCGATTGTTCTTCCCTTTTGAGCAATTTGCAAGAAGTCCGCACTATATCTTACTCGTAAACTTCCTGGGAAATAATTCTCCAAAAACTCATGTCTAAACATTTCCCAAGTGATTGGAGTCATCACTCTCTTTTCTTGACTCCCACCATATCCTAGCGTTTAGACGAAGCATGAATGTTCCATACTTGATTTGCAGGCGGGCGAAACTTCATACGCATCAAAAGACATCTCTATTTGAGATAGCCAATCTTCGGCCTCCTCCGGTTTATCATAAGCTCACTCAAAGTAACAGTTGCTTTTGATGAAGTCAGGTAACATGCTTTATACAGCCTTGGTGTGGGGTGGAGGTAGTGTGTACTTTGGCTATGCATGTTTCTATGCACAGATGCCTCTGTTAACGCTTGTTGTGGCGGTGGTGTTGGTATAGACGATGGTGTGTTGCTGGTGCTGCCTCAGTATAGGTGCTTGTGCTGGCATGTTTTGCCTAGTTTCTTCTAACACTTGGGTCAGATGTCCTAAGGTGGCATGTAAGTCCATTTGAGGTGCAGCGCTCTCTGAACAGCATTGATCTGCTCGATGTCTGGTAGTTAGAGGCGCTTTGTTCCTCTCTTCGTCTACTTCTATTTCGCTGTTTTAAAACTTTTCTAAGTTAGGTTTTATAAAGTTTTGATAACTTAGTTAAACTTTTGCCGAAATTGTGATATAACAGAAACTTAATATACATAAAAGCTAATAAAATCAAGACAATTTCTGAAATCAATCTTAAAGCATCATCATAAAATAAAGTTCATCATGAAATTAGAAAAAGACAAATCCCAAAAGGAAAATACATAGAAAATAGCAACATTTCCGAAAACTAAAAGATAGACTAAGATCATGGATCTTGTCTATGGCTACAAAATCTAAGTGGACTTCTACGGATATGCTCATTCTTCCTTCTTCCTCTCTTCATTCTTCGGGCGCATCGCCAGGATTGTGCTAGACGATCTGGGTTCAGTCCCTCATGAATTGCCTAAAATATTTCCTCCTTTTCGAGCTGCCTCCTTGATCTTTCATGTACATCGGTTAGTTCATCTCTAGTCAATTCTGGTTACTATGTCATGGATGGTTTTCCAGGTAACAGCTCCATCCGTCTCCGTGCTGTTATTTCATTGGGCGGAGCACTGTTCGTATTCATGGCCGAGTTTGATTCTTGCCTTCTTGAGTCTGTCGTCCATTAAGTAGCGGATGATCCTTTCTTCTGTGCTATTACGGGTTCCTCATCTGCAACAGTGGTCTGGTTTTTTCTTCCGGTCTGCTTCATTGTCTTCCTCTGGGTCTTCTTCAAAATCTTCACTCTCTTCATCTTTTCCATAGGCTCCTTCCTTATTATCGATCCATCATCTCGTAGACGTAGGGGTTTGTTTCCTTAGTTGGATTCCCATAAAGGCAGGCGGCTCCGTGGGCACTTGGGTTGGAGGTTGTAGCACTTTAGTACACTCATGCAGTGGAAGATGTCGTTGATGTCCGCCTTTATCCATTCGAGATGATCCATCAGCTATCATGGGCGTAAACGAACATAGGTCCAATTTTCTCATGTTGGAAATCTGGTGAAGTTCGTCCTCCGTCTTCTTAAGGACAATGTTGCTTCCTTCAACAAAGATCTATCTTCAGCAATGGTGGCGATACGTTCTACGGCGTATATCATTTCCAACTCGATCATTTTTTTTCGATAGGTAGTTGTGAATAGTCTGTACCACTTCCTCATTCAGTTTGTATCATGCCCCTCTTCCATATTTGGAACATTTCCCAAACGGTTTGGTTGTTCTGCTAGGGCAAATCCTCACACAGAATTTTAAATCTTGATCGATAATCTTCTGGTGTTTCGAAGGTCCTCTCGAAAGTTCTTAGCTTGAAGACGTGCCTCATCTATGGTAATCTATGTAAAAGAGATATTAGAAAACTTATTCTACCCATTCTATTTCATCTAAGTCTTTCTTACTTCTATTCTAAGTCAATCTTCTTCAGTCCACTTCTATAATTATGACTCCTAAGTTCTTAAACATGCTCTGATACCAACTTAAACTATCACACCAAGGGTACATAAATGTGACAGTCCACCACTCATATTAAGCTTAAGTATGACAATCTTAGCCAATCCCAAAAGCTTTTATATTAAGTGTAAGGCGTACGTTCACAACTTTAGAGCCATATATGGAATTATGAAGCTTAAGGAGATAAAAAACATATTAAGAATGAGGATTCATAATAAACATTCATCCATAGTAATGGTTTTGCAACTTAGGGACATTCTCCAAGATCACCATTCTATTACAAGATATTTATACAATATTCTAATACTAAACTTCATCTTAGAATTCTTTTTATCTAGAAGAAATTACCTGCCCACAGGGTCCTCATGGCCTTAACCAAAAGTAGGGAAACTGCAAAAGATATTGTAAAGACCCGACATGCTCAATTCTCAAATTAAGCACATCAAGTCCCCAACCACGTATAACTCTTACGAATTATACGTAAGGTTGTCTTAAAGAGGGTGTTTATGTTGAACATTGCTATTCAATTTTAGATTGTGAAATCATTTAGTTAGATTTTCAGATAACTGGATTTAGCAGCGGAAAAATAAACTTTAATAAAAACATTTCTACATAAAAGCATTTCGAACTTTCACTATTACAAGTGGAAAAACTTTCACTTTGATAAATATTTAGAAAAGCTTATTTACAAAACTTGGGCACTAACAAGCCCTTAAATGAAAATACAAATTTATAAATAAATCCAGTATTTATAAAACAAAGCAAAGAAGAAACAAAATACAAATATATCTCGGTCCTATCACATTTCATTCATCTTCCAAATCTTCAGAATCGCCCAAAACCCGGGACAAACATCATCACATCAATCATCATCACCATCACCATCCTCATCAACATCAACATCAACAACAATAACTCATCATCATCAAGTCATCATCTCATCATCATCATCAACAATCACAATTCCTGTAAAAAGAATAACAACAACAATAATGAGCCGGAGCCCAGTACACAGCAACACAATCACACACGGAGTGACACACGAGCTTAACTAAATGCAAATGCAACAACCACAAGTTATTATCTTTCTTTAAAGTAAACAAATCAACACGGGAGTATTCAAACTCCGGACAACAGGGATCGCGAGGGGACCTGAGTAACACTCGGACGCTCAGGGGGTTGATATAAGTAGTTCGGGTACTCATACCGTCCTAGATATCGTTAAGTCAAAGAGAAAAGTAGCTTCCTCCAGGGTTAATAGCCGTTACTTAGCTCTATTTATACTCAGTCCATATCATAAAATATAGTTCACCCGTTCTCATAAACGTTTGAACTAAACTATGGTACTTCCTACCGAGTTTAAATAAATTTTCGCCGATCTATACCCCCCGTCGACTACCCGCCGTACCACTTAATGAAAGTCATCTCAAATGACAGGAGTGGCCTAAGCGCCTAGATCTATCATGCTCAAACCGAGCAAGGTGCCGCTCCCCGAACCAGATACCAACTTCCATCCCAAACTCATCAAACTATGAGGGGTCGCCGTTAGGTTCATACATGACCTGGCGTAGGAATTGGATTTTAACGGCATAAAGCACAAGCAACAATCACATTTTAAGTTTTCTTATTATATATTTAAGTTTTATAAATGCCTATCCTAACAGACAAGCAGTTACTGCGTACCTTGAATATGAAATCCAAACATAGCTTCGGAAGGAAATTTCATAAGATAATCCAGAAGATAAAATCAGATATCCACCACTGTTAAGAAAAGAGCTCGTATAAGAAACTAAACTAAACTAATCATCCACTTCATCAAATTCATACAAGAACTTATATCAATTATTCACTAATCTCTAACTCATTTTATTAACTCCTATTTGATCAGACACTAATGTGGAACCCCACTATGGCTGCGAATATCGCCCCGCCAAAATATGGACAGTTCTCCTTTGTCTGTCAAAGAATTTCTTTTCACTTTAATTATAGTTTCTTATCACAAAACATAGCATATATAAAGCATTCATACATAAAAGCATTTATATTCAAAGCAAATAAACATTTGAAACAACATATTCCCCATGTTATTCAAAGATCACCCTAACACATTCATTTAATCTATTATTTGTTACTAACCCATTTTAGCTTAACCTTAGCCATTTAATTCAAAAGCCAAGCCAAGTGGATTAAGCTTAAGAAATCTAGTTCATTTTAGTTTAATTGAGTTCATTAAGTCAAACTCATTAGAATTAATCATTTAATCTAATTACTAAGCCAAAGTAATTAAACTAACTCAATCTAATTTATTTTAACTCATTCAGTCTATTTAATCAAGTTGAACTTAAGTTTGTTAACTAAGTTCATTTTATAACTAACTTCTAGATTTAATCTAATTATTTGTTAAATCTATAAATCTACTTAACCCATGTTTAATTACATGAATTAATTCACTCAACACATCAAATATCACTTATCTATCTCATTTTATCTCAAAAAGATCCATTTCCTAAGCAAAAACACATTTAACAAACAAAACAAGTTTTTGACTTTGTTTTGAAAAGTGTTGCAGCTGGAAAGAATCAAAATTTAAGCATCTATAAGTTTCGAATTTGTAAAAACTCAAAACATGAAAATTGTAGATCTCTTTTTAAGCTTTCCAACGCAACTTGAATCACCTCAATCGGAGGTCGGATGAAAAAGTTATGGCTAAAATACAAACGGCTGCGAAACAGGGAAAGTCTACACGACCGGGTACACGGCCGTGTACTGAGGCCGTGTTGGGTAAAAAAAATGACCCGAGAGCAACTTTTAAGAATTTCAAGGCCTACACGACCATGTACACAGGCTGTGTACACTGGAGCGAAAAAATTACGAAATCCCCTGTTTTCAAAATGCATTTTACACTTCTTAAAATTCTTTAAACTCATTCCAAAGTTACTCTAAAGCTTATTACATGATCATCCCATCATTCAAACAACACCAAACATCTCCAAAACTTCATCAACTCCAAATCACTATTTCATCTTCTTCCTCCAACCAAACCCCAACTTCCATCAACCATTAAACCAACAAATACATAAATAAACAGCACTCTCAACCCAATTCAACATCAATTCATCAATTAAAAATGTAAATAACAAGTAAAAGCAAAGAGAAATAGAAAACAAAAACTTAGCTTTTAGAAAAGAACACAAGTTGAAACTTCCTCCTCTAGCTCGGTTTCCTCCATCTAGTTCATCTCCTAGCTTTGATTCATCCTCTAGATAGCTTTGATGTTGAGATTTGTGGAAGAATTTGGAAGAAAAGAAGAGAAAAGAAGAAGAAAGGAAGAGGGAAAGGAAGCCATCGGTTGGGAAAAAAATAGAAGAAGGAAAAAGGAAAGAAGAGAGAGAGAGCAGGAGATGAAAAATAAAAAGGAAGTTTAAAGCTTAAAATTAGGATATTTTAAAATAAAGGTATCGAATTTAGAACTTTCAGATCAATATCTTTAGTTCTACAAATATTTAGGAGATGATTTCAAAACCAATAGATTAGAAATTAAGAACTCAAAGTAACAACTTAATTTAGAAATTTATTTTGGATAAAAGATATTTAATTTGAGTTCGGGTTTAAGAACTGATATTTTTATTCAAGCAAATGAACTCAAATTTTACTGAGATTTAGGAATTAGTGTTTAGGCTAAGAATCAAGAGTTTAGGAACCCTCTAAACATTTCAATGACTTGTTTAGAGATTTTAGGAATTTCAAATCTCAAAACCAACTTAATTATTAGCTAATTAAATTAAGCCAACTTGTCTAATTAAATCCTATAATTCATTTCATTATTTAATCTATCTAAACTCAATTTCTAATCTAGGTGAATATTTGGGGTATTTCAGATATCTATTGGGGTATAAGCTAATAGGCTTAGTGAGAACTATTTCCATAAATAACTTATTGTAACAAGATTTCAAACAAGTTGATTAAACAATCAAATGTAATGCATCATACACGTGAGCAAACAAGCATATAGTTTTTCGGGAATTATATGTTGAATGGATTTGCGCCCTCTATTTGGGGTTTGGTGATACTTATCCTCAAAACAAGTAGTTTTAGTTAAAAGGTTTTAAGCTTGCAAGCACTCATCGCCAAGCATTCCGAGTCTACTTGATTTGACCTTGCTTTCGGATCTTTCGCCAAGCATTTCCCTTAAGCCGCCAAGCAATCGCTTTTCGGATCTCCCGCCAAGTATTGCTTTCGACATGAGCTTACTATCCTTCTCACCCAAGGATAATAACCCAAAATTCAATGTGACTCACTTCGTGGTATGCATGAATTCATTTATTTATAAAGTCATAGCATAATTATTTTTGAATTTAACGCGATCAAAGAATTTCATACCAATCAAATGTTATACTAAAACAAACATTTAAAACAATTCTGGTTCCGATATTCTTAAAATTCTTTCAAAGAATTATTTTACATACACATCGGTTTATCTTTTTCTAATTCTAATGCAACTAATTTACAAGCACAACAAGTATAGCATTTAATGGAAATAAATTCACGATGCAATGTCGACTATTCCTCTAGGGGGATGAGTCGTTCACACACTCTACTTAGTCGTAATAATCCTCGGGGTAAAGGAATCCTTCGTTAGGGTCACCTAGCCAAAGAAAATACCCACAATGCGTATTCCTTGATGATTTTCTTGAAATTTGATAAAAACAATGTCAAAAGAACGTAAAAGTTCGTATAAATGAATGTTCCAACTTAAAATGGCCATAACTTGGTCATTTTAACTCGAAATCGTGCATATAATGTTCCGATTTCTACCTACTCGAAAAGATCTACCCATTTCTAAAAAGGTCATATAGGCCCCGAAACAATGGCAACAAAGTTCACTATGAATTTTCCAACACAAAACAACTTTGGTTCAAGAAATCAAAATTTGTTTGATAAATACTTAGTTATCTATATAGTTGAAAAATTCTCTTCTTTTAACTATATAACTCATATTTAAGCATGCTCAAGTGTTTTGTTGTCTAATTATTTTTTTTTAAGTAAAACAATGTCGATTTGAAGTTTTTAGAAAAATATAGTTTTCAAAAATTGTTTTTGTAATTTCCTTGAAATGAAATATCTTATTCGCTTTTGTTTTCTAAAAATGCTTTATGTTGGTTTTATTATTTTTCCTAAGTAACTTTTTGAAAATAAAATTTTCTATTTTCTAAGTTTTCTACACTAATAATATTTTGGAGTTCTTAGAAAATATGCTATTCTTCATATTTTTTTTTTCTTGTACAAATTCCTTTGTTTATTTGTTTGCAAAAATCTTTATTTGGAAATTCCTCATTCTTTCCTCATGTCTTATGTTTTTCATAGAATCATCCATAAAAATTTATTTTCTTGATAAAAACAAAGTGGAACATTATGGGGCTTAAGAACTTTTTATAGTAAAGTAGTTTCTAAAATTTTAGTGGTTTCTTCTTGTAACTTGAAAAGAAATAACTTTATTTTTGTTTTTCAAACCATAGATTTCCCTCTCTAAAACTTATTTCTAATGTGTTAAAATCTTCTTTTGTCAATTTATTTTTAGAACTTGAAACTTTGGACAACAATTTAAATGAGCATGAACTATGAGAAAATACTCGCAAGTAAAATAACATAAGTAATAAAGTCAAGTATTGGAGTTTTAACTTTTTCAAAGCTCCCGGGACTAAGAAGTAGACTAGTCCCAAAATAAAATAAAATGAATGAAAGAAAACTTGTTTTGACTTGATGAGGACAAGTCTAAGACTAGAGACTAGTCTTAAAATAACAAGGAATACATAAATAAATTGCAAGGAATTAATATAAATAAATTGCTAAGGAAAGTAAATAAATTGCATTGCATAAAAAAGTAAATAAATTGCAAGTGAGCTTATATGCTCTAAAGAATATGTATATATATATAGAGAGAGAGAGATAATAATATTTAGATATAATAGTAATAATATGAGCAAAAATAATAACATAATAGATTTTCATGAACAAGAATAATACATGAACATAATGTATCTTCCATAACTTGTAGTCTTTGAAAATTCACACAATAGTCATGTAAAGTTACATGACATGAAGAAGAAGAAATTAAAAGAAGGTAGTTACCTAAAGAAGGCTTTGGTATGGTTATGTGGTTATGGGTTTTGGTTTGTTGGTAGAAGTTGTTGTGGAATTATTTTGAGAGAGTTTTGGGATGGTATTTTGATAGAGTTTTGAGAGGAGATTTTTGGAGAGTTTTTGTATGAATTTGTGGGTAGTGAATGTGTGAAAAAAGTGAAAGACGAAGGGGGTATTTATAAGAAAATGTGGAGTGATTTTTGTGTGTTTAAAATAAAAGAAAATTAAAACAAATTGATGAGAGAGGGAGTAGGGGGGTGCCGGCCATAGTAGAAGAGAGGGGGATAGATTTTATTTTTTTTTTATTTTTGATAAATAAAAGATGTAATGTGTAAGGTAGATGTGAAATAAAGTTATGGAAAAGGTAAAAAGTAAAGATTATAGGTTATGTAGTGTGTAAGTGTAGGTGTAAGAAAAAGTAGAGATAAAAGAATAGTGTAGAATAGTAATGAATAGTGTAATGTAAAGTATATATGACTAATAAAGTACCGGTCGTAAAAAAATACGCGTATAGTAGCTATATCTGTTATTTTTAGCTACCGAAAAATTACAAAATTGATATTTTTGGAAAACTTTTATTTTTATGAGTCTAACGGTGTGTTCGGAATATTTTTACTATTTCGAGCTCCCTGACACATTTTTCGATAACTGTGTCCGATCGGGTTCAAAGGACACCCGAAATTTGCAAAACTAATATTTTTATAAAACTTATGGTTATTACAAACTATTCTAGCTAATTATCCCAACTTCGTTTTCCAGGGCCAAAGAAAACGACAATGCCGGATTTAATCGGTTACGGTAACTAGGGTTTTGTTGACCTTCTAGGGTTCCGTTTGACTTCCGATTTAGGGTTTTATGCTAAACCGATTGCAAAAATTTAGGGGTTTACATAGTTCACGTTTATGGAACCGGTTGAACTAACTAATATTATTGACTGAGGTAAGTGGTGTCTATGATGGCTGTGAACCCTAGATGAGGCTATTTTCTCTTTCTCAAATAGGTATAGGAGGTATAGGTACCCAAACTTCGTATACCAACCTCCTAAGCAGCTGCTGTTACTTACAACCCTCAGATTCCTTTGGATTGTTCTGGAGTGTGAGTGCTCCAGTGTTGTTTGGTTTACTTTAAGTTGAAGATAATAACCTGTTGTTTGTGCATTGCATTTAGTAGGTTTGTGTGTCATTCTGCGTGTGTATGTGTTATTATGTGCTAAGCTTTGGCTCGTTATTGTTGTTGTTATTCTTTTCCAGGTATTTTGTTGAGGATGATGATGATATGTTGATGATTGGATGAGGATGATGGATTTATTATTGTTAATGAGTTGTTGATGTTGATAATGATGATTTAGGTGTTATGACATTTAGCTCGGGTTTTGGGCAATGTTGGATGAGTGAAGTGGTTTAGGATCCGAGATTTCACTTGTATTTGTTTTTATTTTGAAGAATTGGATTTATCTCTTGAATTTGTAATATTCTTTTAAAGGGCTTGGTGATACCCATATGTTTGTAAATGTTGATCTACTCATGAGAGTATATTATAAAATGGTTTTATAAAGTTTTGTTTCTTAGAAAGTTGGTCAACTCTGGTAGGAGTAGAGATTTTTTTTACTATATTTTTATAAGTTTGATTTTTTTGTAACTAAATCCAGTTGTTTTAGAAATCTAAATAAATGATTTCATTAATTAAAACTAGTTAGCAACGTTCAAAATAAACATATTATTCTTGGAAGCCCGAGCATGTAATACATAAAGTAATATAAATGGTGGTAATGCCTTAATTAAATTAGGGCATTACAATATGTTTATATATCATATATGTTATATATTATATGTATTTTATTTGTTATATAGGGTAAGTTTGATTTTATGTATGTCATATTTTTCATCATATAACATAAAAAATACATCATATGTTTATATATTGTATATGTTATATCAGATGTATATTATATGTTATAGTGATATATTTAATTAGGAAATATATATATATATATTACATGTTTCTATAATATATTAAACCAAGTAATATATTATATATTATAGTAATATACAAAACTTGTATATGTTTTTATATGCTATTTAGGATATATATAACTTATATGTTATAGTAATATGTCAAATATATATACATGAAATTTGTATAGTATATATTTTATATTTTATACATGACATATTTGTTTATGCGTATGTATATTATTTTCAAATTATAAAATAACATATCATATGTTTATATGTTATATATGGTATGTATTTTACATGTTATATAGGATAAGTAATTGTATATACATCATATATTTCATCATATAACATAAAAAAGACAAATCATATATTTATGTATCTTATATGTTATATTAGGTATATATTTATAGGGATAATGATAAAAATGGTAGCTAAAGTTTTGCAAAAAGAACAATTGGATACCTGAAATTTTGTTTTGACAATTTTAATTCATGAACAAACTTTTCGTGGACTTTTTTCATACTCTATTTCACTTGTTTTAAGTATGGAAAAAGTCAACAAAAATTTTATTTAGGTACCAAAATTATCAAACTTCAGGTAAGAAAAAAGTCAACAAAAACTTCGTTTAGATATCAAATTATTCAAAACTAAACATCAAGTATTTAATTGTTTTTTTTTTATAAAAGTTTAGGTAACATTTTCGTCATTAACCCTATTTTATATGTTATGGTAATATATCAAATTAGGAAATATATTTTATATGTTACCATAATATATTATATTAGGATATATACCATACGTTATAGTAATATACAAAACTTGTATATGTTATTTAGGAGATATATATATATATATATGTAATTTATATGTTATAAGAATATGTAAATCTTTATACATGAAATTTGTATATTATATAAATTTTATATGCTATATATGATATATTTGTTTATCTGTATTGTTTATGTAATATGTTTATAGGTATGTCTTTATATGTACATCGTATACATTTCAACATATAACATACCAAAAAAAAAAATCATGTGTTTATATAAAAAACTTGTACATGTTCTAGTATGTTATTTAAGATATATATAATTTATATGTTATAATGATGTATATATTATGTGTATTGTATATTTTATTTCAAAAAATATATAAAAAAAATCATACGTTCATATTTATCTTATATGTTATATACTATATACAATTTAGTTGTTATAGTAATATAGAATATTATGTATGTGTTCCTATATGTATTTAGTATGTTATAGCAACATATAAAATTTGTAAATGCTCTTAAATATTATATAAGATATATAATATCTATGTATTATATACTACTTTGAGTATTATGTGAAATTTGTATTTGTTATATAGGATCTATACATATTATATGTTATATTATTATGTCAAATTTTTATGCATAAAATTTGTGTAGGATATATATTTTACATGTTATACAAGACATAATTGTATTTGTATATCATATATTTCATTACATAGAAAAAAAAAAAAACATATCATATATATATGTATATATCTTATATGTTATATTGTGTATATATATATATTGGAATGTTATAACAATATATTAAATTTGTGTATAATTATGTTATAGCAATATAAAATTTATAAGTCTTAATACATGTTATATAGGGTATTTATTATATGTTATAGTAATATATTAAATTTGTTTATGCTTTTATATGTTATAGCACTATATAACATTTCTAAATGTTCTTATGAGCTATATAGGATTTATATATTAATATGTTATGTAGGATATATTTGTACTTGTACATCACGTGTCATATTTCATAACATAAAATATACATATCATATGGTAATATATTAGATTATGAAATATATATTTTATATGTTACTGTAATATATTAAGTTATAATATATACTATATGTTATAGTAATATACTAAACTTGTATATGTTATTTAGTGTATATATATATATATATATCTCATATGTTGTATAGTATATATATTTTTATATGTTATAGTAATATATAAAATTTGTAAATGTCCATATATGTTATATAGAATGTATATATATATTTGAGTTATAGTAATGTATAAACTTTATACATGTTCTTATATGTTACATATGATATACATATAACATAAATGTTATTGTAATATATAGAATGTTCTATGTTTGATTTATATAGGATAATTACTATGTTCAAAACTACAATAGGGTAGAATTCCTCTTTCTATGGAGAAATCCTTGTTACAGGGGTTATTTCACGACAGTTGGGGGAAGTTTCATTTTTCAAGGGTCTTTTCACCACAATGGGAAGGAATTCATCATGCTAGGGATCATTTTACTGTAGTAGGGAAAAATTCCTCATTTCATGGGTTATTTCACCACAGTAGATGGTGATTTCCTCGTTTTAGAGGCATTTTCACCATGGTAGGAGGGAATTCCTCGTCTAAAAGAGCTTTTCAGGAATTCCTCATTCCACGGGCTTTTCACTACGATAGGGGGATAATTCCTCATTTAAAGAGGCTTTTCTCCATAGTACGGAAGGAAATTCCTCATTTTTGGAGTATTTCACCATAGTAAGGAGGAATTCTTCATTCCTATGGCCTTTTCACCATAATGGAGAGAAATTCCTCATTCTAGGAGCCTTTTCATTATAGTAGGAGGAAATTCCTCGTTTCAGGGGGCATTTCACCACGATGGGAGAGGAAGGGGGCACAATTCCTCATTTTAGGTGGCATTTCACCACAATAGGAGGGAAATCCTCATGCCAAGTGACATTTCACCACAGTAAAGGGAAATTCTTCCTCATTCTTGGAGGCTTTTCACCATAATAGGGGGAATTCCTCATTTTTTGGGGCATTTCACCATAATAGTAAGGAATAACTGTGGGCCTTTTCATCACAGTATGGAGGAATTCCTTATTTCAGACATTTCACTATAGTTTTTTTTTTTTTTTTTTTTTTTTTTGCCAGGGGAAGGTAGGGGATATCATATTCTAGGGGCCTTTTCACCATCGTAGGAGACAATTTCTTGTTCCAAGTACCTTTTCACCATGGTAAGATGGAATTCCTTGTTTCCATGGCATTTTCACCATAGTAGGGGGAAATTTCTCGTTTTGAGAGCTATTTCACTATAGTAGAGGGCAATTACTTGTTTCGGTTGTTATTTCACCATAATAGGATGTGATTCCTCATTCCAAGAGTCATTTCATCACACTAAGTCATTACTATTCTAAGGGTCACATTAGGACACAATGGCTCGGCTCCTCGTTTTATGAGTTGTTTCACCACCCAAAGGCTTAAATCATCATTGTTGGGCTATTTTAAGACATGAGGGTCGAATTCCTCTTTTTAGAGCTAATTTCACCACAAAGACGCTCCATTCATCACTGTTGTGACTACTTCACCACAAGACAATTAATTCATCATTCTATGGGCAATTTCTACACATGAGTACTGAATTTATCATTGTAAATCCCGTATCATTATCATAAGGCTCAATTCCTCATAATATGGATTATATCGCTAAACAAACTAGGATACTACTTCATTGCAAAGTTCATTTCATGTAACAAGCTTTATCTCATCGATGTAAGGGCTATTCAACAAAGAAACTCTATTTTCTTTACGTTAGAGGCTCAATTTAATGTTGCATGAGAAATTTCTCTATGCAAATTATACTCACCACGATAATACTCATTTCCTTGCCATTACATGCTTTTCATGATTATAAGACTTAAATTATTTGCTTAAAGCTTACTTCACCATATTAGATCTATTCTCACCCTAATGTACCTTGATTTTACTTTATGATGCTTATTTCACCATGTACACCATTTCCATTATAATTTGGCTCATTTCCTTTGCCAAAGCTAATTTCACCAAATAACTCTTACTGCTATATGTGGAACTCTATCATTTTTCCATAACATGGCTTGATGCCTTGTAAGAAGGCACATCTATCATACGACCTCTATTTTCACCTACATAGGGCTCAATTTCTCATCATAGGGCTCCTTTCAGTAATACAGAGCTCTATTTTTTCCACATCATTATCCATTTTCACATAATAGGCTTGTATCCTTGTTGTAATTCTCATTTCACCCTACATATATTATATTCACCAAGCACATCTCAATTACTCATTGTAAAACTCATTTCACTACATAAGCATCGTTATCACCATAAATAGACTCAATTCTTTGTTGTAAGGCACATTTCACTAAAATATAGTTAGATTAATTGTTTCAAGCTCCTCTCACCACATTAGCACCATTATAACTTAATGCATGGCTTATCATACAAGGAAGGGCTATAGTCCTCGCCAAAAAGCTTATTTTACAATAAAGCACAATTTTCACCATTACCTAACTCAGTTGGTTGTTTGGATGCTTAAATACGTAATTCAATTGCTTAATTTTCAAATATACAAGGAAATGAAATATTTCTAAACATTTACACATCATAAAAAGAATACACTTTAATGAGATGCGTCAATTCAATTAAAATGTCTTATTCATATTTGTCTTATTTACGTTTGATAATAACTACACATTTAAGTGGGATATTCTAATTAATTGTTTCGTTAGTCTTACTGTAAAGACCCGGCCCACTTAACCCATATATTAAGCGTACCAAATCTCCCGACCACGCATAATACCCAAATATTAGGATCAATATTCAAGTATTATATATAAGGTCATCTTAAAAATATGTGTTTGTAATGGCTACCTGTTTAAAACAATATAACATTCACATGATTTGAATTAAGAAACACTACCACTACATAAGTAGTGGGTCATCACCTATATATAAGACATACATCATATATATATATATATATATATTACAACTTCCCAAGGATCACATAAACATAAAAATCTTACTTACAAACCAGCTACATTGCAAATACAACTTGAAATATAATTTACAACACAAAGCTTTAACAAACAAGCTTATAACTTCACAAAAATACATCAAAAGGAATCCTAAGCATATACTAAGTCTCTCTCCTAGTCGTCCATAGAGTCCTCCCAGTCAGTCCCATAGCCCATATCGTCATAAAGCTCGTCATCATAGTCACCTGCAAGATAGCAGCATGAGCCAGAGGCCTAATACACAATAATGTAAACAAATACATATGCCAAGCACACTTAGCTAAATGCAATGCAACATTCCATCACCATATCATTATCTTTAGTTAAATGGGTAGAGATAACGTTGGAGTATTCAAACTCTGATTCAAGCTTGAGATTCTGGGGTTCCTGAATAACAACAGCTACTCAGGATGTTAATATAGATAGACCGGATACCTATATCTCCTATATCTAACCGATAGAGAACAATAGCTTCATCTAGGATTCACACTCCTTTATACAATCCACTTATCTCAGTCTATAATATCAATTAGTTCAACAATCCCATAACCGTGGACTAAAACATATTATTTCCTTCGGAGCCTAAGTAGAGAATATACCGATACAGTTAACCCTATTAGCTACCCACTTAGCCAATAAAAGAAACCACCATTGCATCATGGATTTGAGTCATTGCATCATGACAAAGGATTAGGCTAAGTGCCTAAACTACTGTGCCATTGCATCATGACAAGGTTGTTGCTCCCCAGATCCAGATTCAACGACGTAAAGCACAACCAATTTCAATATCTTTCATTAATCTTTGATTAAGATCAAATTGGTATATGCCTATCCTAAGCAACAATCAATCAAAGTATTGTATACCTGGATTGGATTGAGAACCGATGGGAATCTCCAACTGAGTATTTATCTCTGTTCCACACAAATCAACTATATCACATCACTATCCTAAGTCAAACTTATAATCACTAGATTAAAGCTTAGGAAGTTATTGAATTTTATGTAAAAATAAACCAAAGTCATCACATAACATATATAATATATATATATATCATATAGGGTAATTCTTTGATCAAGAAGTCATATATCATATATTGGAAGATGGTAGAAGAAAGTTAGAAAAATTGAAATTTACAAAGTACACGCTGGCAATTAACGCCGACATTGCAAGCCTTAACGCCGGCGGTATAGGATTATACTCCGGTGGCTTTTAAGGCAGTGTTAAAAGAATTACATTCTATACAGAATCTTTGAGTCCTTACGTTGGCAATTTTGTCATCAATACCGGCGGCGTTTAATAAAAATTTTAAAAGATCAAAAGCCTAAAACTTAATGTCGGCAAGTACACCGACGGCGTTCAAGGCGGCTACACTGCACTTTAGCTTGTTAAAATCCTCTGTTTTTCAAACACGAAAATTTTTACATTTACACTTCCAACTCATTCCAATCTACAATATAACCTTCCTAACACATAGTATAAGAACCCTATATCATCAAGCATACACAAACTTCCTTCTAACACCATTAAAACACACTACTTATCCTTAACCATTTAAAATATACATAACACTATAATTTCATCTACTTCACTTCCACCATTCCAACATGAATTCACTCCTCAAAACAACTCAATAATAACAACCTCTCACCACAATACAGCTCAATACCATCCTTGCACTTCCATAGCAAGTCCTAAGCTATTACAACATCATAATATAACAATACACATATATATTCAACATACATTAATTTTGACAGAGAATTCATGGATTAAAGAGAAATAAAACACTTTAAACATCAAATAAACTTACCTTAATGTATATATAAGGCTTGGGGAAGGATTCTTGGTGTGTTGAGTCCAAGAAAGCTTAGTTTGGATGTTGGAAATTTTGGTCTTGAAGGAGTTACGAATTTCTTGTGTTCTTGGTCTGTTTTAAATGTCTAAAAGACAAGAGGAAGTGGATTAATACTTATCCAAGTTAGATTGACTTTAAGGGCGTAGAAATTTCTAAGGGCTTAGGCCTTAATTAGGCTTAAATTTGGGCTCAGATTGGGTTAATAATGGGACTTAAAATCTACTAAGTTAAAGGCTTAAGTTTTAGTTTAAAAACAAGCTTAATTCATGAAACATTAATCATCACAATAACCATTTGCATTAACAATAATTGGTAACATAAATAAACTATCAACCTAAATATATTTACCATAGCTTATTACCTAATCACATACTTTATAACACACTCAACATTACAAACACATTAATCCACTCAAACACAAACACACTTATAATTATAAATGTCACGCCCCATAGGGTATCCTAAACGTAACAGCCCGCCACATACTAAATAAGACTCTCGAATTCCCTATCCGAGCCCTTCGGGAGTCTTATATAGATGTAAAGCGTTCCTTTACGACAATAGAATACTCAACCAATGGAGTTAAGTAGTTTAATGTGGCATTCATTAGCCATAGATAATAAACCAAAACGCATAATTATACTTTACAAAATCTAAGGGGCATTCCCCGCAAAATAATATCAAGTCCATTACAGTCATCCAGAGTCCTTTAGTTTCCAACGGAAGTCTATACAAAAAGAATGAAGTAAACTTCTATGGGAAACTCCTATCTCCGGTACCTGAGCTGTGGCTTGCCTCGGTCTAAGCCAGATAAACTCGTGCTGCAATAAGTAAAAACTATGGGGGCATAAGCTAACTAGCTTAGTGAGTAAGAACTTCCATATCACAATTAAGTACAATTCATTCAAACAAGTGATTATTCAAGCAAGTGTATGCATCAAACAAATGAGTTCAACAAACATATGACCAACCGGAAATCATATGTGGATGGACTTGCGCCCTCCATCCCGGGTTAGCAGATTAACGAATCCTGCGGTACGACACCGTTTAAGCTCACGGTCAACTGAACAATAATTCGTTTTATGGATCACGATTAACCAACAATTTCATTTTATGGATCACGATTAACCAACATATTCGTTTTATGGATCACGAAAAACCAACCAATGCTAATGCTCCATCCCCATCGTGATATGAATGAATCCAATTACAATTAAAGTCGAATATTCATTAGTTCAATTCTTTTAGGTGACCAACAAGTATTCGCAGACATTCAATATAAGATACTAGCTAATCAGTCAATAGCTTAACACCCGGTTTCGATATTTCTTAAGTTCCATTTCGCACATCAACAGCAGACAAATATATAATTCCCATATACCCCATCATACATATCCATTTTTATCTTTGCCTACACCACTAGTGCCACTACATTACAATCACAATCATTAATTGAGAGTGGAAGTAAACTCACTCGGCCATTGGACGCCGGTCTTTTTAGTAGTAATAGTCGGGAGGTAGGGTGTCGTCTTGCTCGGGATCACCTACCAAGTAAGAATAATCCTAATGAGATTCTCATCATGTAACTAATCCAAACTATGCATCTAGACTAGATGAATTCGGAATTCTCGCTATTTGCGGAAGCTCCGACTTAAAACGGCCATAACTTGGTCATTTTAACTCGGAATTTCGCAAATTTTATATCGATCTCTATCTACTTCGAAAGATCTATCTATTTCTAATATTAATTTCAAGTTTTGAAAACATTAAGGTCACGAACAGTAGGATCAGATCTGTTCCGTAAACCCTCCAATTCCGAAAATTTGCTTTGCTTTTGATGAGAAATGTTCCTAGTTGATGATTCATGCATAAATGGTATATGAATGAATTCCTAACATGAATATCATGTAATGAACTCCATAAATGCATGGTTTTGATGATCTTTGATGATGGACTCTTATGAATTCCTAGTCATCAAGAATTTCCTTAATGATCCCTTATAAAAAGTTATTATCACCAACCTTACATCCCCTAATGTTTTTATGATTTTATCCTTAGAATTTACTTATCACCTAATTAAAAATGAGTTCCCAACATCCATATTAGTCATGACCTTCATTCATGCATAAAAACCCACATTTTTCATTGAGTAAATATGTTTTTGAATAAGCTACTCATAAAAATCCGAATTTTGTAATTTTTCTTTTTTGCATTTTCCTTATGAGAAAACTTGTTTAATGTATCAAAAATTGGGGCTCCAATATATCTATTATCTAAAGACTTCATTTAGCTCATAAAACATGCCATCTAAGCTTAGATACTAAGTGTTTATGTGGGCATCACCCAAAAATACGAATTTGACTATACATCCATATATCAATATTTCTTCATTCTAGCTTTACTACTTGTTTCACATTTTTATCATGCCTAAACTCATCTAAACTTATGAAAATCATTCCTTCAAGATACCTATTACACATACCCTTCATTTTTCATGTGAAATATGAGTTTAAAATGGTTTTGGTGGTTTTAAAGTAGGGTTCTAATTTCATCCGAATTTCCAACCATTCATATTTGACAAAACCTTTCATTTTTCAATGTTCTTGCCTCCTATATATGAAGATCTACTATCTAACATATCTATACATATACAAGACTACATTTTTATGATCATCAATGCATGGAAATCAAAATAACTCTATGATCATACATGTAAATGAAGATGTGGATGTCTAAACATTAGATCTACTAACTATAATGCATGAATCATAAATCTCATGGCATGAACATCAATATATATACAAGATCTCTACTTTACATGCATGAACAAGATATTTCAAACAAAACTCTTTCAAATACTAGATCCACTTCTTGTGATGGCTTGAGATTCTTGTAGTAGTGTTTTCATGTCCCTTGCTCATGCTCATTGGGATTAATGGTGGAAAACACACAAGAATGATCTTGCCATTACAAGATGTGGGATGAAGAAGACTTAAAATCAACCTACCAATGGAGTCTTGGAGTAGAAAAGAGGAGAAAATAAGTTGAAAATGTGAGAGTGGGGGAAGGGGAAGCTCACGGCACAATGAGGAAAAGAAGGAGAGGTTTTCTCTTTTGTAAAAATGAAACAAGTGAAAAATGAGGAGAGAGAATGAACATTTAGTATATATATTAAGTGGATTAGGGTTTTAGTTGAATAAATTGAGTAAAAATAAATTAAATTGAGAGGGAAAAGCAAGGGGCGGGGGGGCGGCGGCGGCCACTTTGGCTTGTGTGTGTGTTTTGAATTTTGATATTTTGTAATTTAGATAATTAAAATGTAATAAATGTAATAATTAATTAAGAGACAAAATTCATTGAAAAAGAAAATTGAAATGAGTAGTTGTAAGGATGTAAGAATAGGGTATGGGTAGTGTGTAGTGTAGGTTGTACTTGTGAATAGTAGACAAGACATCTACTTTACCAGTTGTAACGAAAACACGGGAAAAGCTATAACTGTAATTTTTATAGCCCAGAAAATTATAAAATTGATATTTTTGGAATCCTTATAAAATTACGGTTCTAATGAATATTTCGGAACATTTTTCTGAGTTCGTGGTCCAGGGCACGCTTTTCCGTAATTGAGCTCAGGAAGGCCCGAAATTGAAAAATTCCCGAATTTAAAACTTTCAAAGGTCTAAAATATACTTTAGAAGGATAATTCATATTCATTTACTTTATAAAACTTCTTTTATTATGAAACCGAAGGAAAGCCGGATTTAGAGTTCCTAAGCTCCTCTCACTAGACTCAAACTGGACCGAATTAGGGTTTCGCTTCCAATTCCCGGGGTTTCTTAACTACTGAGAATACCGGGGTTTACAATAAAATTGAGCATGCATTAATATATATATATTATATAATTATGGCTATTTCACTAACAAATTTATTCAATTCAACTTAGTGTAAATAAAATATATAGTTTAATTTTTTTGATAAAAGATTAAATATATAACTAAAATGTATATTACAAAAATTATTCTTTAGCGTTGAACGTTAAAATGTGTTGTTCATCTTTTTATTATTGACATTTTATGATAATAGTACACTTGATTTGTTAAAAAATAATTTCTAGAACATTGAATATTAAAATATTGTGTTCACCTTTATTTTATTAATATGTGATGATAATATTGTTGAGGGACGTATTTCAATTGATTTTATTTTTTGACAAGTTTTAAAATAGCATATAATTTAATTTAGAATCAAATATTTCAATTATAAATATTAATTTAATTTTTTTTCTAAAAGCCTTCAAAAATACAACATTCTTTTTATAAAATATTAAAAAAAAGGTTCTTTTTACTAGGATTAACGGGTCGGGTAAGGAAAAAAGGTTCTTTCTATATGAGAGAAAATTCATCAAACGTAAACAGCGACTGGTCATTAACGGTTTCCGACCCATCCAACCCGATAATAACCCTATAGGATTCAACCTTATAAGGTAATAGGGTCGGGTTTTAACATAAGTAAAAGACCCTGTAGGGAATTAGGTCGGTTTTGGATACTTCTAAAACTTGATGGATACCCACCCAACTCATTAATCCTAGTAAAAAAAATATATTGTAATGTAAATACATTTACTAAATATAAACATAGTAACAGACTAAATTTAAAACAAGTTGTCAAAGAGAAGATGAATTGCTATATTATTAGACTATTATTTTATTGGCTTAAGTCTGCTGAACCTATAAAAAAAAACAATAAGCAAGACAATTTCGGGTTAATAATTGGGCGGATGGTCAAGCAGGTAATTGGATTAATAGTCAGACGGGTAACGGACGGATGACGGATTTTAGAGTAAACCCTATAGAGTGGGTTTGGATATAGTAGAACAACTCTACAGGGTTATAGTGTAGCTAGTTCAAGTTTGGATTCATATGACCAACCCAAAACCCGACCCGGTTTCATCCTTAGATCAGCCCTAAGAAAATATTGTTCAAATGGAAAAAAAAATTATTATCCTCAGTTTGCTGTCTCTATTATGTTCCACCAAATAAATATCTAACGTGTGTCAAGAATTATTTTCTTTATTTTAGGGATTTTTATATTCTTTTAAAATTTATTAGACATGTGTTATATATTTATTGACAAAAATATAAATGCGACAGCATATTGGGAACACCAAAAGTTTTTCCTTATTCAAATATACCACACGAGAGTAAATATTATATTTCCTTTGCTTCTTCGCATAGTCAACGAGATAAGGGCTTCCTCAGTTGTGTGAACATACACCGACAGCCGCATGAGGTACCCTTGTAGGATTCAACATAGGGCCTAAAACATTGAAGACGGTCTTTATCTTCAGCTTTTTCCTCACAGGTCTGACAGCTTTCATTGCTGGATGATATACTGCAGCCATCACAAAACCAATTCCAGCTTCATTTACACATTCTTTTTGTTGGGATATCGAGCACACAGTGAAAATAATAAAATGTGAGGCAGTTAATAAATAAATAAAATACAAGCAAAGCAATTAAATAAAATAAATGACACCAGAAATTTAACGTGGTTCACTTTGAATAGGCTATGTCCCTGGGACCAACTCCAAAAAATTCTTCTACTATAACAATGGTAGGCTTACAAGAGAGATACTTATCTAGAAAAATATTCTAGAGGTATAATACAAGTAATTGAGGTAAATCTAAAATAGTGGTATACAAGTATTTCCCAAACACCACAAAATCCTCACTATTTTATCACTCCCTACAAATTATATCTTTCTCTCTAAATAATATTCTTCAAAGCAATTTTGCTTTGGCAACTCACACACACAAACAACTCACGCATACAAAAGCTGGGAAAACTCACGCTGGCAAATGTAATGGAATACATATTTATAGGCAAGAAAATCTTGCCATTCACGTTACTCCAAAGTCGGTTAAAAAACCGATTATATTGTTGGCATAGAAAGAATTATTACATTTGCCAGCTTGCATTACGAAAAAACGGCGACAATTATCAAAGGCCAGCCTGCCTTTCATGAGGAGAATTCATTCCTAAGAATTCTAGCGAATTCTCTTATGCCATTTTATGTAGCCATTTTGGCTACGCCTCATCCTCTTAAAAAAATTTTTTAATAATAATAATCATCCATGTATGAGGGATACACAACAATTCTCCCCCTCCCGACTATATGGAGAGCTCCACCAATCCAGCTGCTAATCGACAGTAATCAAATTTGTCTCTTGGAAGAACCTTGGTCAACATATCGATCCATTTTCATCAGTATGGATCTTTTCAAGCTGTAATAGCTTCTTCTCCAATACATCCCTAATCCAGTGATATCTCACATCAATATGTTTTGATCTAGAATGAAAGGAGGAATTCTTCCAAGGTGAATTGCACTTGACTGTCACAAAAAGCTCATACTTCTCTTGGTGGAAACCAAGTTCATTTAAGAACTTTTTCATCCATAGCAACTCTTTACAAGCTTCAGTTGCTGCAATAAACTCTGCTTCAGTTGTTGAGAGAGCAACACATTTTTGTAATCTTGATTGCCATGACACAGCTCCCCCTGCAAATGAAATCAAGTATCCTGATGTAGACTTTCTCGAGTCAACATCGCCAGCCATATCTGCATCTGTGTAACCAACTAACACAGGTTTTTCATCTCCAAAACACAAGCACATTTTGGAGGTACCACGTAGATATCTAAATATCCATTTTACTGCAGCCCAATGTTCCTTTCCAGGATTTGAAAGGAACCGGCTCACTACTCCAACTGAGTGAGCAATATCTGGCCGTGTACATACCATAGCATACATCAAACTTCCAACTGCTGAAGCATATGGAACCCTGTCCATCTCCTCCTTCTCTTTCTCAGTAGAAGGGCACTGCTTGGAACTCAATCTAAAGTGATTAGCAAGAGGACAACTAACCGCTTTAGCTTTGTCCATATTAAACCTTTGAAGTACTTTCTCAATGTACTTCTCTTGAGACAACCATAATTTCTTGGCATCCCTATCTCTGTTATTCATGCCAAGAATTTGTCTTGCTGGCCCTAAGTCTTTCATAGAAAAGACTTGCTCAACTGCTTCTTCAGGTTATTGATCCTGGAAATGTTCTGGCCAACAATCAACATATCATCCACATAGAGCAATAGAATAATAAAATCATCATCAGAGAATTTCTGCACAAAAACACAGTGATCTGAAGTAGTCTTCTTGTAGCCTTGCTCCCCCATAACCGACTCAAACTTCTTATACCACTGTCTTGGTGCCTGTTTCAAGCCATACAAGCTTTTCTTCAACTTGCAAACATAATCCTCTTTCCTTTTACACAAAACCCTCTGGCTGCTCCATGTATATCTCTTCCTCCAAATCACCATGAAGGAAGGCAGTCTTCACATCCATCTGCTCGACCTCCAGGTCAAGACTTGCTGCTAACCCTAGCACTGTTCGAATGGATGTCATTTTCACTACTGGTGAAAATATCTCATCAAAGTCAATTCCTTTCCTTTGGCTAAATCCTTGACAACTAATCTGGCTTTGAATCGTGGTTGGGATTGTGTTCATCTGCTTTATCTGAACACCCACTTGTTTTTCAAAGCCTCTTACCTTTTGGTAACTTCACCAGCTCAAAAGTTTCATTCTTATGCAAGGATTTCATTTCATCTTGCATAGCCTCAATCCACTTCCTTTTGTGTTCATCATCCATTGCTTCCGCAAAGTCTTCTGGTTCTCCCCGTCAGTCATACACATACTGATTTGTAGGATATCTAGTAAAGGTTGTCTAACTCTAGTAGATCTCCTCAATTCTGGAGAACCCATTGGAGCTGGTGGTTGATCATGAACACCATCATCATCATCAGAATCATCTGATGGAAACCCAATGGAGCATCTGTATCACCTGTCTCAGGCTGGTCATTCTGTATTTCATCTCCAACCTCTCTTGGCACCATTGTTGGAGGTATCATTTCTAGGTCTGTTGTACTGCTGCTAGACCTGGAAGCATCTTTATGAGCCTTCTCTATATCCTCAATGGTCTCATCTTCAATGAACACCGCATCACGGCTTCTCATAAGCTTCTTCTGAACTGGATCATAAAACCTATAGCCAAACTGATCTTGACCATAGCCAATAAACACACATTGTCTTGTCTTGACATCAAGTTTTGACCTCTCATCCTTTGGCACATGCACAAAGGCTTTACAACCAAACACCCGCAAATGATCATAAGAAACATCCTTTCCTGACCATACTCTTTCAGGAGTATCAAACTGTAGAGGAACACATGGTGAAAGGTTCAATACATGAACTGCTGTCAATATAGCTTCACCCCAAAACGCATTTGGCAACTTTGCATGTGAGAGTAGGCATCTAACTCTCTCCATCAAAGTCCTATTCATCCTCTCTGCTAAACCATTCAACTGTGGTGTCTTTGGAGGTGTAGTTTGATGTCGAATACCATGCTCATTACAATAAGCATGAAATGGTCCAGTGTACTCTCCACCATTGTCTGTTCTGATACACTTTAACTTTTTGCCAGTTTGCCTCTCAACTAGAGACAAAAATTTCTTGAAAGCATCTAATGCCTGATCTTTAGATTTCAAAAGATATACCCATGTCTTTCTAGAATGATCATCAATGAAAGTCACAAAATACTGAGCACCACCAAGTGACTTTGACATCGGCCCACATAAGTCTGAGTGTACTAAATCAGTACATTCTTCATTCTAGAAGGAATGGAACTTTTGAAAGTGACCCTGTTTTGCTTTCCTGCCAGACAATGCACACTTCTTCAAATTAACTTGATCCAATCCAGGTAATTCTTCTTAGCCAAACGGTCATACTTTTCTCACTCATATGACCAAGACGTTTGTGCCATAGCTCAACCATATTATCATTCTCCACTGCATTCACTGCATCTTGGGAGAGCTTTGCCTTCATAAAATACAATCTAGAGAATTGCTTCCCTCTAGCCACTACCAAAGAACCTTTGGTAAGTTTCCATTTTCCATCATAGAAGGTATTGCAGAAACCTTCATCATCCAGCCTGCTTGTAGAAATTAAATTCAAACGCATATCTGGAATATGCCTGACATCCTTAAGGACCAACCGTGTACCATTCTCAGTCTCTAAATACACATCTCCTTTACCTGCAATTTTTGAAAAATTCTCATTTCCCATTCTCACAACACCAAAATTACCTGGTGTGTAGGATGAGAAGAATTCCCTTCGAGATGTAGCATGAATGGTAGCACCACTATCAATTACCCAGCTTGTCTCATGGATAGCAAGATTGACCATATCATCATCATCATAGACGAGGTTGAATTCTTCGACAACATTTCCTTGCTCATCATCACTGCCACCATCTTTTCTCTGTTCTTTGCCTTTGTTCTTCTTTTGATCCTGCTTAAACTTCCGGCAAAACTTCTTTATATGACCCTTTTTCTTGCAGTAATGGCACTCAACATTGGCATATTTATTTGACCTTCCTCTACTTTATCCTGGTCCTTGGACCTCTAGATTGGCTCCTCCCCCTGGATTCTGCAACAAAGACTTCTTCCTATGATGGAAGACCCTTGTGTTCTTCGTCTCATTTCTTCATTCAAGACTCCACTTTTGACAAATTCCATATTTACTATACGTTTGGTGCAGAATTTGTAAGTGAAATCTTTAGTCTCCCAGGACTCTGGTAAGGAGGCTAGAATTAAAAGAGCGAGTACCTCATTGTCAAAATTTATGCCATCCTTGACAATTGCTCCACGATCCCTTGAAAATCATTCAAGTGATCTGCCATCGACATACCTTCCCGATACTTCATCTGGAGCAGCTTTGTCAGGTAAAATAATTTATTGTTGCCGGTTTTAGAGGCATACAACTCCTCTAATTTATTCCACAAGGTCCTTGCATGAGTTTCATTACAAATGTGATTATACACATTGTCTTCGACAAATTGTCGGATAAAGCCACAAACTTGCTCATGCTCAAACTCCCATTCCTCGTCTGTCTTGTCTTCGGGTTTAGTAGTACCAAACACCGGCAAATGCATCTTTGTCACGAACAAAAGATCTTTCATTTGCTTCTCCATATATGGAAATTTGTGCCATTAAATTTATCATTTTGCTCATCCTCGCCTCCATGATTCAAATGAATGAATAATAATCTAACTTATTTTCTGATGTGGAGGATCCACAATTTAGTGGCAACCACAGAGCATAATAAGTAGATATATTCATCCAAATATAGCTCTGATACCAGTTGTTGGGATATCGAGCACGCAGTAAATAATAAAATAGAGGCGGATAATAAATAAATAAAATATGAGCAAAGCAATTAAATAAAATAAATGACACCAGAAATTTAACGTGGTTCACCCTTTGAATAGGCTACGTCCACGGGACTAACTCCGAAAAATTCTTCTACTATAACATAATAGGCTTACAAGAGAGATACTTCTCTAGAAAAATATTATAGAGATATAATACAAGTAATTGAGATAAATCTAAAATAGTGGTATACAAGTGTTTCCCAAACACCACAAAATCCTCACTATTTTATCACTCCCTACAAATTATATCTTTCTCTGTAAATAATATTCTTCAAAACAATTTTGCTTTGGCAACTCACACACACAAACAACTCACGCATACAAAAGCTGGGAAAACTCACGCTGGCAAATGTAATATTCTTCAAAACAATTTTGCTTTGGCAACTCACACACACAAACAACTCGCGCATACAAAAGCTGGGAAAACTCATGCTGGCAAATGTAATGGAATACATATTTATAGGCAAAAAAATCTTGCCATTCACGTTACTCCAAAGTTGGTTGAAAAATCGATTATATTGCTGGCATAGAAAGAATTATTACGTTTGCCAGCTTGCATTACGAAAAAACGGCGACAATTATCAAAGGCCAGCCTGCCTTTCAAGAGGAGAATTCATTCCTGAAAATTCTAGTGAATTCTCTTACGCCATTTTACGTAGCCATTTTGGCTACGTCTCATCCTCTTAATTTTCTTTTTTAATAATAATAATAATAATCATCATCATCATCCATGTAGGAGGGATACACAACACTTTTATGCCCTGGCGCAAGGAACAGAGAGATTATATATGCAAACCTTGTTACTGCTTCTTGTTACTTCTTCTATTATATTTATTTCTCATTACCTATCTCTTTGATTTCCCTTATGAATTTGCTGAATCTCATTTCCTATCTCATAAATGGCTCTGATTTAGGTTTGATCGACTCATCATTTTGATATCATTTTAACACTGGTTCGAAAGCAATATCGATCAAACAAGATACCAAAAAGATTGACAAATGTACATATCAAATATAGAACATACACATAGCAAATACAAATTAGACCTCGAACAGAGATATCTAGAGATTCAGATAAATCCACATTCCCAATCAAAGACTCAATCAACTGCAACACAAACAAACCGAAAATACAAGAAACCACATTTTGACCAAACCCCACAATTTTCTATAAAGGAGGAAATCATAATCCACATAAAGCAAAACAAATTGGAGAGACCGAGAGTTTCCCTACAACGAGACAACTTGGGTATCGCATCGAGGAGGAGCAGATCGGAGGAGGTTGTTGGGGAAAGAGAAGTATAGCCATGTGGGAGGATATACCGCTTCTTCTGTTTCTCTGCTGCATGCAATGGGATGAGGGTAAATTGAAGAGCCTGAGAGTTTCCCTAAAACGAGACAACTTGGGTATATCATTGGAGGAGGAGCAGATCGGAAGAAGCTGTCGGGAAAAGAGAAGGGTAGCCATGTGGGAGGCGCTTGTGGAGCAATTTTTACTTTTTGGGACGTAGTGTTTTAACGTTTTTGTAATGGAAATAACGAACATCCCATTTTAAGATGTTTTTAAGAACTTAAATCCTTAAATGAAAATTTTCAAAATATAGAAATTGAAATGAAAAGGTTTTTGTTTTTTCTTTAATTATTAAATATTGCAACCATGTAAAATAGAAAATATCAAATTCGGTGATTTCTAATAATTGTTGGTTTTAAGCAGAATCTAATTAGTAGATACTATGTTTAATTTTTTTTTTTTTTTAAAGACTACACTCAACACTTTCCTTCCAACTGATTCTTCTCATCTCATTTCTTTCTAATTTTATCATTTCAATACTTTAATCTAAAAGGCCACCAATCCACCTGAAAGAACCCGAGGAATTAGGATAGCAGGTATGGAATGCAGTTGGACGATGACGATACACCGCTTCTTCTGTTCCTCTGCTGCTTGCCATGGGAAAGCAGAGAAACAGAAGAAGCGGTATATTGTCGTCGTCCAGAAACTTGCAGTTGCAGGCGGCTTCTCAAAATTACAGTACTACGCCAAAGATCAAAACTTTCAATGAGGTATTTAAAGACCCATGTTTTGTTTTTCATTTATTTTGCTTTATGTGGATTATGGTTTCTTCCTCTATAGAAAATTTGGGGTTTGGTCAAAATGTGGTTTCTTGTCTTTTTGGTTTGTTTGTGTTGCAGTTGATTGAGTCTTTGATTGGCAAGGTGGGTTTATCTGAATCTCAAGCTGAGTCCTCCTTGGATTTTTTACTGGAAACACCTGATGAGTGCTTGATCTGTACGTTTCTGGTATTGTTAAGAGCCAAAGGAGAAACCTCTGAAGAGGTCAGTGTTAATAATAATTAAGCTTTCTTAATGTTGTTCGGTGAGTTGTAATGATGATGTGGCTTAAGGTGTTGCAACTTTGGATAGCACTAAAGCTGTCTTAACATGTTCTTTTGTTGACACGAACAATGTTTGCTAAATGTGATAAGCTTGCAAGTTTCACTTATCTATAATGAATTAAAGTCTGGATGGTGGGATCTATTCATGGAACATCAGTATTGCAGAATGCTTTGATTTTTCCGTTTGTACAAGGTGGTCTGATCCAGTAATTCATAGAAATTCTTACACATGGAAGCCTGGCTCACTCTTCTAGTGCTATTAGATATCTTGATTGGAATAGTGGCTTGTTAGTTTTATTGCAGGAGGATCAACATCAGGATAGAATGTGTGGCCTCTCAGAAATTGGTGGCCATCCTTATGAAGATCCCAATTATTGGTTTCCAAGTCCTCCTTTGTATGCATTTAGAGGGAATGCCTCTGGTGCATGGCATATATTCTAGTTCAAGGTCCTGCAGTGCTATATGCTGCTTCTAGGTTGGTAGAGTTAGAAAGAATTATACTTATAGTGGGTGCTGGTGCTGGCTCTGGAAGATACTTTATGTTCTCATCCATAGTCCATGGCTTCCTGGCATCCCTGCACCATGGTTCCAGGCTATTAGGTTGGTGGTCAATAGATGTGGGATGCCATGAAGAACAAGTCTGGCTTTTCCATTAAAACTGTAACTCATTCAGTGGTTTTTCACCAGAAATAGTTATAATAAAAAAAAAAAGGGCCTAAAAAGGACCTTGCTGAGGAATGGAGACTCAAGCCGCTTTAGGTGAGCAAACAGAATCCCAAAATTAGTCCGAAAGAATTTTGGAGACTCCAAAACAAAAAATTATTATTTAGGGTCTTCTGAGGGAGAGATTAGTGTGGCCCTGCTACCATGTAGACACCATATATTTTGGAGCTTATTCTAGAAAGTGAAAACAGTGCCTGATCTACTGAGTTTAATCAAGGAGAGCCTGCCTGTATATGATTGTTTAAACATTGATGTATTGCGGTTGGTTCTATTGTTTCAATAACTACAGGGAACTACTTTTTTTTGCTCTATAAAGCTAACACAGGTGGATTGTTAGTTACATTAAAGGTCTGTCTGTTTCACTTTTTTTTTTTTCTAATCATTTTGATATTTTATTTTATCGTTTTCAAACAAATATTTGTCAAGAAATACATATATATAAAAAACAGATATTTTTACTCATAAATAAATCAAACAAATCAGATATAAATAAGATACTGATAAAATTTAGATAAGATATAGATGAAAATCACACAATCCAAACAAACCTTAGAAAACTTTAGCTTACTTGTATTTCATTTTTCTCCTCTGAAATTGTAAATAAAGCAGTAAACAAAAATGAAAAGAGCTAGACATTCTAGTTTGAATGTCTTCCTCTTGGCACCTGCACTCCCGCGAGAGAGAGAAATACATGAAATATTTGTAGAAATATGAATTATATCTAGCATTAGAGATGCCATATCCAAGCGGGCATTGCCAGTTCTTAAGCTATGGCCTAAACACGATCATATTCGACCCAAGATTTAGAAAAGGCTCATGAGAATGTTTGTACATAGGCACACATGAAATATTTGTTGAAAAGAATGTAATTCTGCTTCATTTTAGGAACTAGTTTAGGGAAGTGTGTCACATATGAAATATGTTGGTGTCATTGTTTCTTACACGGGAATCCTGAAAGGATTTTTACTTTTTCCATACGTTGATGTGATATGGGGATGCTTGATGATGGTTGTCTAGGAAAGAATTTTTCCTATTCCACACTTGTTGTGCTTTGAATTTGGTTTTCTCTTTTGCCTCTTTCCTTTCTTTTTGTAATTAGACAGAAGCACTCGTGCAACATAGACAGCATACGGTTTGAGAACTATGAAGCTCTATTCTGCCACTTTGGAAAACCTTCTACTCTTTGTCGATTTGACTTTGAAAATAGGAAAACAAGTTGAGAGATGTCCTTGCCCTTAAATAATTAAATATTTTGGCTTGGTTTGAACAGATCTCAGGATTCGCAAAGGCGATGATCAAGCATGCTAAGAAGGTGGAAGGATTTACAGATGTGGTGGATATTGTTGGAACTGGACATGATGGTGCTAATACCGTCAATATATGTGCTTCGATTTTGGCTGCAGCATGTGGTGCCAAAGTTGTAAAGGTGCATTACGTGTCTTTATACGTATATTTATGTAACTTTTTGTGATTCCGTACTCCTCTCACTTAATTAAAGTTAATTATGCTTATCTTTAAATATCATGCAGCAAGGGAACGGTTCTAATTCTTCAGCATGTGGAAGTGCAGCAGATGTACTGGAAGCTCTAGGAGTAGTTATTGACTTAGAACCTGAGGTTAGTGTCGCGTACTATGAATTATCTCTACCATTGTGTTGTGGTGCTTGTTTATGGATACAGTAAGGGCTTTTGTTTCTTTTGTTGAACGTCCGTATTTATTTGCATCCAAGCTATATCTGTTCTAGGTCTAATTCATATTTGCTATGTGTGTGTTCTATATTTGATATGCACATTGTCAATCTTTTTTGTATCTTATTTTACCATTTATCATTTACTATTTACCATTTACTATTTACTATTATTTTACTATTTACTTCCTTTTTCCCTAAAAGTTCCCTTTCTATTTAAGAAATTTTATTTATTTATTTATTATTTTATTTTACTTGAGTTTGAGTTTTAGATCCTTATGCTCAATCTCTAATTAAATAATTTCTTTGGATTTTTAGGGTCACTATAGTTTTGATATCGTAATTCCTATTTGATTATTCTATTCAATTCTAATTAGTAACATAGATCTTTCCATATTGATTTAGGGATAATTTTTACATTTTATGAAAATTAGGATATCACACCTAAATTTATTATTTTCCTCAATATTTTGCATCAAAAACTTAATTACGGGCCTATAATCCATTTTTAACTTGCCTTCTACCATCAAGTTTTGAAATTCCACTTGATTCCTTTTTGAATCCATCATTTTAGTTTAACTTTGGTAAAGTCTATTAATTTAATATTAGATTCAAACCTCTGGAGAAGCTCTAATTATGTAAGAATTTTAGGTTTTAATTAAGAACATACATGGATTTATATAAAGGATTTAGAGATGGGTTTAATTCGAGGTTAGTTGCTACCTTTAAGAATCCACATTCTTCATCCTTTTGTGAGTGTATTTTCAAATCCATTATCCACTATGTTAGAAATCCATTTGAATCACTAGATACGTCATAAGATTACCTCTCTCTTTATTCATCATCTCTTGTCGATTTGTCCTCCCATACATAAGCCTTATGTCAAAGGAGGACTTATATTACTTTTGATTTCTAAATAATTATGATGAAAAGATGAACATGATGAGTTAGGAACTTGACTTGTTAAAATTCCATTCTTAAGTTTTATGATCGCAAAACGATATGATGAGAGGGTAAGACAAGGGTGGGACAAGGATGGAGCTAGGTTTTAGAGAGGGATAGGGGAGAATTTGCAAAATTAGTAAATCCACAAAAACGAAAAAAAAAAAAAAAAAAAAGTTAGGCTGGAGGATGTAGAGGGCTAAATCTAGATTTCGACTTTTGGTGGGTGAGTGACAGGGCCTAGAGAATCAAGTCCATGAAATTGGGATGGCTAAGAGAGATTTGGTATGGTGGGCTTAGAGCAAGGACTATTGGACTGGATCGACCCGTCCGCTCATAACTTTTCTCAAGGAGCTCATGCACTTAAAGAGGCCCTTTATGAACCAGAGAGTCTATGGAGAATTCTATCATTAGGAGGACTCATCTCACCCATTGATGGTCGATATGATCTGATGGACGTTATTAAGAGCCAAGCTTTATAAAATACCCAGAGTTCCTCCTCATTTGAAGCATTGAGAATTTGATGGAAACACCATCGTGCTATCATAATACTCTTCTAAAGGATCAAACAGTTATTAAAGTAAAGAACACACAGTCTTTCCTCTAAAACGGTGAGGTTGATGCTTTATAGCTCCTTCACTTGTCATTAGTGCGTTCGAGCTCCCTGGGATTGCTTGCTCCTCCTCCCTACCTTATCACTTTTAGTCATTCATTACGTGTACTTTTACGTCACTTCTCTGAGACCATGTGTAGCATAAGACGCATGTTACATATGCGTGACCACTGCGATTGGATCCACCTCACCACATTTTGGTGACTCCACCGGGGACAAAGGAAGTTGACAACTTATCGATGGCACCCCCAAGAAAAAAGTAAACTAACATTGATGATAATGCGAATCAAGTTACTGGCAACACTAACCTCAATATAGTTGAGTAAGACATGCTGGTGCTGGAAGATGTTAATGCTAGTATCAATGCCAACTTTGCTACTAATGCACAAGGCATCATTGTTGACAATGCACAAATCATAAGTGCTATACAAGAAAGTAATGTGGAGAAGACGTGAACCATACAAGAAAACACTCGGGCCTGAACCAATTCTTGACTGCACTCACTCATCTTATACTAGGGATGGCTGCTAATGCTGCTGTGCTCCAAAGTGTAGCCTTGCCTAGGCCCACCCTAGCTGTGCAGCAAGGTGCCCCCTCTTTATCTCAGCCCGCTGTTGCTCTTACCATTTAGGTTAATAGTCTTAAGGGGCAAATGTGCAATCCCCATTGTTGCAGGTTGCGAGACTCCTCCCTTGCTTATCCTTAATCGTGCTCAAGCACCAACTCTTCCACCTATATTGGTTGCGCCCACTACACTAGCTACACCAATTGAACCAGCTATACCAACCATGCTAGCTACACCATCAGTGTCTGCGTTGAGGGAATCCTTTATGATAAAGGAAAACTTTAATGTTTATTTGAAGGAGATTTTGGCTAAGTTTCTACAGGAGTGCTAGACTTAAAGCTTCCGCACCACCGCTGAATTGCCATGAAGCCTTACTTAAAGGACTATGTTAGTCCTAAATTCATGTTGTTCGATGGTAGGAAGGGTAATGCTAAAGAACACTTGCTAAAATTCATTGAAACATTGGAAGCCTCTAGGTTGATGGTGACTTCAAGCTGAAAGAATTTTCTAAGTTTCTAACTGAAAAGGCATACACCCGACATGTCAATCTCCCCTAGGGTCAGTTGACTTGTAGGGAGCTATGTGCAAGCTTTTCCTAGAGAAGTTCTTCTCTACTAAAGAGCAAGTCACCATTACTGACATGGGAAGAACAAGGCAAAAGTCAAAGGAAGACCTTATGGATGAGTGTTTTAGAGAACGCTCTTTGGATATTCAAGATATTTGTGATGAGAAGGAACTAGTGAAGATCTGCATCCAAGGAATGTTTACTGAATATGCCGTCCACCTCGAGAATCTTAATCTGTGCTCCTTTGCTACTTTTTTTGAGAATGCACGGAGGACCAATAACTCTGTATCAAGACAATGTGGAGAAGGTGGAAGGTTTGGAAAGAGACCATCAATTGTTAGCTCAACTCAAGAAGAAAATTCTTTAGAAAGTAAGAAGCCAAGGAAGGATAAGTAGAAGAACACTACACTAACGCTCTTATTTCCTTGCCCCATGGGAAAGTTTCATGCTATACTGGACCAATGGTTGAGGGATGGAAACATCAAGCTTCCAAGAGTCGAATGCCTTCCCAATGCAACTAAGAAGAATGATCCCAAGTTTTGCTAATGTCATAGGATCGTGAGTCATCCCACTAAAGAGTGTTGGACACTCAAGAAGATATTCAATAAGCGAGTCAACAAAAGAGAACTCGTCATTGAAGGCAATGATGTACTTAATAATCTACTCCCCATACACAATGCTTAGTGGGGTACAACAAATGTTGTCAATCACGATCTAAGGACTGAAGAGGAAGAAGTGCCATGGACTGAGGCACAAGAAGAGAAAGAAATGCCGGTTGATGATAACTGAGGCGTAGGCTCAACCGTGGCTGTTGCCTTAATGAAAACCGCCAACTTCAGGAAGTTCTTTGATTTGTTGAGGTTCGATGAAGAGACATGGCTTGCAACAGCAATCACACTCACCTAGATCTCTGAAAGACAATACGAGGAGTGCAGTCTAGTGCAATGTATACGAAGAATGGAACGCGCACATGAGAACTTGATTCCGTTTATGAAAGCAAATATGTGTGTGAGAAATCCTAACCACATTCGTCCACTATATGTTGAAAGCACACTCAACGGGCATCATATTAAGAGGAGGTTCGCAGATAATGATGCCTCTATAAACATCATGCCAAAATTTACTTTCAAAGCTGCAAACACAGACATGAGATGATCGGTAAAGCAACCCAATACTGTAAACAGTTTCACTGACTCCACCACAAACACAATTAGATATGTCAATGTTGATTTTAAAGTTGGGCCAATATAGGGCTCCACGCGATTCCATGTAATCGATGCACTCGTACCCTACCACTTGCTTATTGGAAGGAAGTGGCTGCATGATCACAACCTTATACCTTCAACCCTCCATTAGTGTATAAAGGGTTACTAGAAAGGGAAAGATGTATTCATTCCCATTGCAAAGAACCCCTTTGAGCACAACGAATCATATCTCGTTGAAGCCAGCTTCTTCGATGAGTATGATAAGGACGAAGAGATAACTATCGCAAAACCTCCCGGCATACCACTACCTATCTGGGAGGAGACTCAAGAGAAACATAAGAAAAAGGGGAAACGTGGCTCCCGTGGTGGTAGGAAGAAGTAGAAGCAAGTTAATGAAATTGAAAGCTTTGTTAGACTTGACGGGAAAAAGGTATACTATTTATGATTGTCTACGGGATCTAAAGAAGCCTTCATGTCATCTTCAGATCCCATACTGATATAAGAAGAAAGGCGACACACTTCCAAGTATAACCTTACCAATTATCAACAACGACTCAACACTACTTATGATTGCTTGGTTAGGAGGCACTCATTCCAATAAGGAAATGTTGTACTTCGCACAATAGATTACGTGCGGTGAGGTTTTTTGGCACCTACGTTCACGCCAAAGTGGTAAGGCTCCTTTATCATTCATGAAGTTCATGATAGTGGCTACTGCAAGCTCCTGCCAGAGATCAAAGGGCCAGTCCAAGAACACTGGATTATATATGCTATTGCCAATCCTGAAAAATATTTGGGAGGATTTATCGATGGATTTTGTGTTAAGATTGTTGTGCACACAGAAAGACGTTGATTCTGTTTTTGTGGTTGTTGATAGATTTTCCAAAATGGCACATTTTATTCCTTGCAGAAAAACTACAAATGCAATTGGTATGGGCAGGTGATTTCTCAAGGAAGTTGTCCGTTTGGATGGCGTTCCCAAAACAATCACTTTAAATCGTGATAGCAAGTTCTTGAGTTATTTTTTGTGGACATTATGAAAGTTGTTTAACTCTTCCTTATAGTCCAGTAGCACAGCTCACCCACAAATTGATAGCCAAACAGAGGCAGTTAATTGCACTTTGGAAAATCTGATTTGCAGCCTTTGTGATGATAGACCTAAGCAATGGGACATTATCCTTCCACAGGCTGAATTCACACATAATAGCACTATCTATAATGCAACTGGGTGGTCTCCTTTTTCAGTTGTTTACACTAAGGTATCACAACATACTCTTAACTTGATTAAGCTGCCTAAAGGAGATGGTGTTAATGTTCCAGCAAAGCATATGGCGGAGCAATTGGTCAATATGTAGAAAGAGGTGAAACAACGGCTGGAAGAAGCAAATAGGCATTACAAGCAAGCTGTCGATAAGCATAGGAGGTGTACGATATTTCAGGTTGGTGATCAAGTCATGGTATTCTTGCCCAAGGAGAGGTTTCCGATTGGCTCCTACAGCTAACTTCAACCAAAGAAATATGATCCTTATATAGTGCTTCAATGCATCAATGATAACGCTATGTGGTGGATCTTCTAGATAGTATGAGTATCTCCAAGATATTTAATGTGGTTGACTTATTCATGTTTCATGACTCTAATGTTCCACTTTATCCGGACCTACCTCCAAACTCAAGGGCGAGATATTTCCAAGTGGAGGAGACTGATGCGAACGAGCTAGGAGTTACACCGCTTACCTTCAAGTCTACATCGCTAGCCTACTTTGTCGGCCTATATTAGCAGATTACATTATTCGATTGATTTCTTGTTAATGTTTTAGGTTTTCCATGTAGTAACATAAATAGTCCTTTTAGACTCATTTTTTTAAACAGATGACATATTTTGAAACCTTAATTCGAGAGAAGATTCTCTATAGATTGCATCTTTTGCAATTCTTGCTTTATCCACACCATCTTGCTGTGTGATCCTGCCGTGAAAATATGAATAAGGAGGTGCTTGTCGGAATTTGGATTCCCTTTGTTGCCCATTTCACGTATACTATAGCCTTAGTCCTTATCTACACATCAGCAATGCCCGAAACCCATGATATTGCCAAGTTTGATTGTTTCCTGATAATGCCTTCCCTTTTTGATAATTGCTATAGTTTATGGACTCGGCATCACCATACTGGAATCGAAGAGAAGCAATGAATTCAGTTCACACATATATTAGTATAAGCCACGTTAAAGGGCTTTTAACCACAATGAATATGTTCAGTTCATTTTCTAAAATTCGCTGTCTTGCTACCAACAGGATGTTCAAACAAGCGACTATATTCGGACAAGCTTGACTCACAAGTGAATTACGTGGAAAATAATAAATATAAATCATGTATCAGTTTCCATGGAATGGTTTGAGTGATGAGAGGACATAAACTTTTGTAGAAAAAACAGAACAAGCTTCTATTGGAATGACTTTTTCATGAAAAATCCAAAAAATATATTCACGACGTACAAGGACTTCTACATCGGAGAAATACTTTTTTTTTAAAGAAGATTAATATTTCTTCTCTTGGTTGATCATCAAAAAGACTATTTCACGTAACATTATTAACCCATTACGGGTTGTTTATTACAGGTTCTTTACGGAATATTTATTTTATTTTATTTATAACATGGGAAAGGAAATTATTTTATATATACACCAACACATCCTCCAACATAGACAGCTGAAAATTAGCAAATTTAAAAGAGCATATAGATTACAAACATGGTTGCAAATATATAGTACAGATAGCGATATGTTTCACTCTCTTTGACAAAAAGGGGACAATTTTCTACTAGGCATGCCATGGATAGATAAGCCATAAAAGGTTTTACCATATACTGGAAAAACCTACAAGGCGTCCAATAGATTTGAATTTTATATGATTTGTCTCGAAATACCCATACTTTAAATCAAAACTAAAATCCCAAAATCACATTAACCAAATCATAGATGCTGAGCTGGACACAATGACTATTTAGAAAACAATATCAAAAGTTCTTAGAGATTACCAAGGCTTGGCGATGCTATTTCCAACTTGATACAGAGATACCCCAAGTCCCAAATTCTAACATGATTGGTACCTTTTTTTTTTTTTTTTTTTTTGCCTTTTCTGTTTTTTTTTTTTTTTTTTTTGGGGGGGTCGATGATTGCTACAATCCCAAAATGACGTTACCCAAATCATAGATGCTAAGCTAGACACAATAACCTTTTAGAAAATAATATCAAAAGTTCTTAGAGATTACTAAGACTTGGCAATGCTATTTCCATGTTGATAAGTACAGAGATACCCCAAGTCCCAAATTCTAACATGATTGATACTTTTTTTTTTTTTGGCTTTTTTTGGTTTTTTTTTTTTGGGTTTTTGTTTTTTGTTTTTTTTTTTTTCCTCTTTTTTTGGTTGATGATTGCTACAATCCCAAAATGACATTACCTAAATCATAGGGACACAATGACTTCTTAGACAATACTAAGACCTAGCATTGCTATTTCCACATTGAGATGTACATAGATATTTGGATTAAGGAAAAAAAACAACCATTTTTTTAAAAAAAATTACACAAATCCATCAAATGAAAAAATAATCCAAAAAATAGACTAGTTGACTTCGTCTCTCGAAGAGACGGGATCATTAGTGGCCGACCTCATCTCTTCAAGAGACAAGATGAGTGTATTTAAGAGACGAGGTTGGTCACTAATGATCTCATTTTTTCGAGAGACGAGTTCAATTTGCCTATTCTTGGAATTATTTTTATCCTAATGGTATTTTTGTAATTTTTTTAAAAGGTAATATTAGTTTCCTTTTCCCTAGATATCTTGATAACATAATTGGCAGTTTTTTTCTTGGGATTTTTTTTTTTAAGTTTTTTTTGGGGAGGCTTTTTTTTGGTTTTTTTTTTTTTTTTTGGCCTTTTTTCTTTGTTTTTTTCTGGGGTTTTTTTTTTTTTTTTTTTCCCTCACTCCTCTCTCCGGGGCCGACGATTGCTACTCCAAATGCAACCAACTCTGTCCATCTTCTCTTAGCTTCTGCAATTATTCATGAAAAGGATAACAGATTAATAGTCTTTCACCAGACAAACAACATTTAGTGGTTTAAAAGTTGGAAATTGTTAATAGGTATCACGGACACATGTTAAGAATGAGAAATACAAAATCATTTTACATTTTTCTGCATTAATTTATTTTTCCCACAAAGCATATAATCAATAGTGAAAGCACAAAAGGCTTTTCTTTTAGATACTAGACTAGTGCCACGAGGCACTCATTGTCAAGACTTTTCAAAGTTTCATGATCATTGCACTTACCTTGGAGATTTCTATCCAAGAATTGAGGGTCTGAAAACCCTTCCCTGATTGCTGAGTTTCGCGTGCCAAGGTCACTCCTGCAGCTAGCGTTTCGACATGCCCAACAACCCAAAGAGCAGCAGCTGCATTAAGGATCTGAGCGAAGTTGTGGCCACAAATTAGATTTTAACTTGCAAACTGATAAAAGGACAAAAAAAAAAAAAGGTCAAAAAAGAAAAAACTTGCAAACTGATATAGCAGCATTGGTAATATGTCATCACCACCACGGTCGAATGGTAGTATAATTATGCAGCCAAACTCTAGCTCGAGGTTTTACAATTAATTACCAATGCATCTGCTATTGGCCCTTTCTCCCCTCGTAGTACTTCCCTCAGTTTCTCCGCATTATAAACTGGATCCCTACCCTTCAAGTGTTCTAAATTACATCGACGAATGCCAAAGTCCTCTGTTTTATGCGTACTCCATAGTCATTTGCATAGTCATAAACGAAAAGAAGAAAATACAATCAAACACTCTACAAGGTGATACCAAATTAAGGCAACAAGTAGATCTATTTCCTTAATAAAATGATGAATGAAATAGAGTTGGAGACAAGATGCTGACCTGGATCAAAAGAGAATTGCTCAATCTTCTCCGGAGTGACATCACAGACCATCGCAGGTCCTGCATTGATAATGCAAAGACAATACCGAAGTAAGATTTTAAGTGTCATATAATAAATTAATGATCAGTTGAGCAAAATCATGAATAACATTGAAAGATTTACCTAAGGGGCTAATTTCGTCTAGGCCCTCTGAATGAACAACCAAAGCTCTTTTCATGCCAAACTTATGCAATGCTTTAGCCATTTTAAGGAGCTGTTACAATGACAAGGCAGTGAAATGTTGTTAATGTATACAAGCAAAATAACTCGCTCAATTTAACATCTTTGTTAAACAAGTATTTTCAAAGTTTTTTAACTCCCAGTGAATTACGCAAGTTTAGAAACACATGCATTACGGGATCAATAAAGGAAAAAAAGTTCTTTTTATACGAGAGAAAATTCATCAAATGTGACCAGCCATAAGAAAATATTGTTAAAATATACCACACGAGTAAATATTATATTTCATTTGCTTCTTTGCATACTTAACAAGATAAGGACTTACTAGGTCATCTGAATATACGCCAACAACCGCATAAGGTACCCTTGCAGGATTCAACAGAGGGCCTAAAACATTGAAGATGGTCTTTATCTTCAGCTTTTTCCTCACGGGTCTGACAACTTTCATTAGTGGATGATACATTGGAGCCAACATAAAACCGATTCCAGCTTCATTTACACATTTTTTTATGCCCTGGCACAAGGAACAGAAAGATTATACATGCACTGTTGATTTTCCCTCAAAGTTATCATATTTGGTTTTATTTTATAATTATGTACACAATTTAATTAGGGGATTAGGGAATCCAGTTTTTTCCTTTTTCAGTTTCCTTAATTTTAGGATAATTTTTCTTCATATTTTTAGGCGTTTGTTACTATTTTCAGTTATAGAAATTATGTATGTTAAAGTGTAATTTTTCCTCAATTATAGAATGAGAAATACACTTTACTCTTCCTCATAAATATTCATGGTATCAGAGCTTAGGCTTCTTTGAAAACCATAGCCTCTATTCCTCGCCATCCTCCATGGTCAAATACGGCATGGCAACTGGAACCACCAGCTTCACCTCGGAAACCCCTGAAAATGTCTCACTTCTCATCACCAGCCACAAACTTAATGGGCAGAATTTCCTCCAATGGTCTCAATCCGTCAAGATGTTTATTTGTGGCAGAGGCAATGAAGATTATCTAACAGGGAAGATTCAAATTCCGAAGAAGGATGATCTAGGCTACAAAAAATGGAAGGCCGAAAATCATCAAATCATGTCAATGGCTCATCAATTCAATGAATGTTGATATTGGTGAGAATTTCCTTTTTTATGAGACTGTTCAAGAAAATTTGGGAGGCCATGAGAGAAACCTATTCTAGGTCTGAGAATACATCGGAGCTATTTGCAATTGAATCAGTCCTTCATGATCTATGACAAGAAGACCTCACAGTGATGCTATATTACAACACGCTAACCCATCACTGGCAGCAACTAGACACGTTTGAAAAACATGAATGGAAGTGCCCCGAAGACAATACTCTGTATCTTAAAAGAGTGGTGCAGAAGAGAACATTTAAATTCTTATTAGGATTAAACAAAGATCCAGATGATGTTAGAGGCAAAGTGATGGCAATTAAACTGCTTCCGAGTTTTCAAGAAGCTTTCTCTGAAGTTCGTCGAGAAGAGAGCAGGAAAGAGGTCATGATGGGTGGCCAAAATTCGTCTTTAACATTAGAAGGATCCGTGCTTGTTGCCCGTGGTTCATGCTTTCAAAAGCAGCAAGATACCCACCAACAGAGGAAGGGAAGACCTTGGTACGATCATTGTGCTAAACCCAGTCACACCAAGAACACATGTTGGAAGATACATGGTAAGCCGGCTGGAGATCATCAAGGTCAAATTTTGACAAAAAGGCAATCGTGCAAACTCTGCCAATGCTGTTAAGGAACTGCCAACCACGGTCAAGTCAAGTCCTTTCACCAAGGAACAAATCGAGGTGATCTAAAAGCTTCCAAACAATCCACTTTCTCAGCACCACCCAGCTCCATCAACTAGCATGCACGTTGAATAAGGTAATTCATGTTCGGCATTTTCAGTGTGGGCTAAACACTCAAAACATTGGATTATCAGTTCGAGGGCATCATATCATATGACTGGAGATGACTCTCTCTTCCATAATTATCAACCATGTCACAAGAATCTTTGATACGACCGTAAGAAGAATAGAACGACCAAAACGGCTAGAATCAAATGAAAGAAGAGTCTAGAGAGCAGAGCTTACCAATTAGGAAGAACAACTCACACAATCTCCACAACGTACTCTTTTGGATTGAAATTTTTCTCCTCCCCTTTCTGCTCCTTATTACTCCTAATATATATTGCTTTAACTAACTTTTTAACTAGCTACTGTCCATGTTATCATCTCACAGCAAACTACTACAAGTACTTCACATACACTACTCTACAAACTAAAATACAAGATTACTAAAACACACTCACAACTATTAATTCTTCATTCTTCTACTATGGACCCGTAGCATTGATCTATTTACTCTCGGTAACAAATCAATACCCCTATCTTGAACAATATCCTTGTCCTTAAGGACAAATTCTGGAAACTGGAGCTTCATAGCAGCCGTATCTTTCCAAGTAGCGTCGTCAACAGTAGAATTTGACCAATGAATCACCACTTGAGGAATTTCCAGTCCATCATGAATTTCAAATCTTTGTCCCAAAACCTGAATAGGATACGAGCCTTCTTCAATCAAGTCATTAAGCATTTCTTCCGGCAAGTCCTTTAACATGGAAATGTTCCATGTGATTCTTTCAAAAGTGAGACATGGAAAACAGGATGAATTTGCAATGAGTAGGTAATTGCAATTTATAAGCAACCTTGCCCACTCTTCCCACAATCTAATAAGGTCCACAGAAACGTAGGGCTAATTTAGAAGTGGATTTAGCTCTCATCCGAGTTACGCGGTCCTTAACTTCAGAAATACCCAATCTCCCAACTTATACTCGACATCCCGTCTTTTCTTGTTAGCAACAACACAGTTTCGAAGTAGGGCACGCTCCAAACTGTGCAGCAAATGACGGAGCATTTCATCTCGAGAGCACATAACCTGACACAGATCTAAATTGGACACCTCCTCATGGATATATAAAGGTAATGCTGGGGGAGGACGGCCATATACAATTTCAAATGGTGTCATACCCGCGAACGAATGAAATTAAGTATTGTAAGAAAATTCCACCCAATTAATCCACATGGCCCAGTTATGAGGGATTTCTGAAGCAAAACATCATAGTAACATTCCAAACATCGGTTTAAAACCTCGGTTTGGCCATCCGTTTCCGAATGATAAGCCGTATTAAAATGCAACCAAGTACCTTGCAATATGAAAAGCTCATTCCAAAACCTGCTAACAAACAAGGGATCTCTATCACTCACAATAGTCTTAGGAAATCCATGCAAATTAGCCACTTCTTTCATAAAAACCTCAGCCATAACCTTAGCCAAACATGTATGTTTCAATAACATGAAATGAGCATACTTTGAAAAACAATCGATCACCACAAAAATGACATCAAATCCCTTAGACTTTGCCAAACCCGAAATAAAATCCATGGAAATATCTTCCCATATTGCATTCAGAATAGGAAGAGAATTTAACAAACTAGCAAGAGCTAAATTTTGAACCTTACTCCATTGACAAATAGCACAAGAATTCACAAATTTAGTGACATCGCTCTTCATGCCTATCCAATATAAATGCGCAGTCAATCTCCTATATGTCTTAAAAAATCCAGCATGTCCTCCAACACAAGAGGAATGGAACTCGTGCGAAAATAGTTAAACCCAGTGTGAATTAGAAGGAATGACCAACCTATTGTTGTAATATAAAGTGTTGTGCATTAGATGAAATCCTCGGCCAGCCTCTTTCCCACTCTGCAACAGCTGAATTTTGTTAGATAAAAAAGGATCTTTCAACACATCGTCACAAATTGAGTCAATGTTGGTCCATATTGGTCCGGAAATTCCCATCAATTCCACTGCTCGATCTTCAAATTGCCTAGACAAAACATCTGCGGCCCTTTTCTCCTTGCCAGCTTTATATTGGATATCAAACTCATACCCCAATAACTTAGCCAACTAGTGTTGCTGATTAGGCGTGGTGATCCGTTGATTTAATAAATGCCTCAAACTCTTTTGATCTGTCCTAACCACAAACTTCCGTCTAAGAAGATATGGGCGCCAGCAATTAATAGCCAATACCAAAGCCATAAGCTCCTTTTTGTAAGTAGATTTCATCAAATTTCTATCCGAAAGAGCCTTTAAGCTATCGGATAGTGGTTTTGGGTTAAAATTGCACCTATTCCCATGCCCAATGCATCACACTCAATCACAAAAGGTTCATGAAAATTGGGTATAGCTAAAACAGGGGCACTTATCAATGCCTATTGTAAAGCTCTAAAAGACTCCAATGCTAACTCATTCCACTCAAAAGCATCATTTTTTAATAGATTTGTAAGATGCCGAGCTATTTTCCCATAATTGTGTATAAACTTATGGTAATAACTAGATAGACCAAAAAAACCATGCACTCCTTTTATTGAGGTAGGTATCGGCCACCCAAGAACTGATTGCAACTTCATCAGATCCATAGCAACTCCTTCAACCGAAATAACATGACCCAAGTATTACAAAGATGATTGCCCAAAAACACATTTCTTTCGATTGGTAGTAAATTGATGCAATCTCAACAAATCCATCACAATTCTCATATGAGCCAAATGTGTATCCATATCCACGCTATAAACAAGAATATAATCAAAGAACACCAATACAAAGCTCCTCAAATATGGCCAAAACAACTCATTCATAGTAGATTGAAAGGTGGAGAGGGCATTTGTGAGACCAAAAGGCACCACCAAGAATTCATAATGACCTTGGTGTCTTCTAAAAGCGGTCTTAGGAATATCCCTTGGGCATACCTGAATTTGATGATAACCTGCTTTCAAATCACTTTTTGAGAAAATTGTGGCTCCAAACAACTCATCCAATAATTCATTAATTATCATAATGAGATATTTATCCGGAATAGTTGCTTCATTTAATGCACGGTAGTCCACAAAATCTCTACGAACCATCTTTCTTTTTAACTAAAATAACTGGACTCAAGAAAGGAGAAGAGCTATCTGTAATAATTCCTGTCTCAATCATTTCCTTAACCAACCTTTCAATCTCATCTTTTTGAACTTAAGCGTAGCAATAGGGTCACACATTAATAGGTCCTGCCCCTTCTTTTAGAGGAATCCTATGATCGGTAGGTTGTGAAGATGGCAAAATTTGTTTGGTACTTTGGTTGCAAAGACGTTAGAATACTCTTCTAATAAAACATCAATCCGCGGATCTACCCGCGTCAAACACAATACCTTCAATTTCATCTTTATCAACCACAACATATTACACTCATCTCCTTCACCCAACTATTTCAAAGATTTCAATGAGGCACTTGACTTTTGCAGGGTCGGATCTCCACACAAAACTACCTCCCTTCCATGAAAAGGAATTTTCATTGACATAAGATTCTAATCCACTTTAACTTCACCAAGAGTGTGCAACCAAGTTACCCCAAGAATAATATCAATTGCCCCAGTTCCAAAACATAACAAGAAACAGTCATTGAGTTGCAGTAACAACCCCTTGCACAGTCCTCTCGATTGAATGTCATGTCTGTCTCCTAGCTTAACAGATAAAGGTAAAGTGGGACTAACCTCAAGTTGCGATTGCTATACCAATCTATTGGAGACAGTTATTACTAGCTCCACCGTCAACTAAGATAATAATGTCATGCTGCAACAATTCACCTCAAAACTTCATTGTCTTAGGCCCATTAAATCCATTTAAAGTGAGCTAAGACAATTCCACGCTTTCTTCTTGTCGGGAACTTACTTCATTGTTCCATTTAGTCACTGTTGTTTTTCTGATTCCCCCCATTCCACCGAAATCACCCCACTATCATTCTCCAAAACCACAACCTGAAGTGTGTTATTAGGATATTTATGATTAGAATTATATGGTTGATCACAGTGAACAAATTTGTATTTTCTTCTTATCCAAATACTCATTGTAGGACATTTGTTTTGACTCTTTCCTCTAGCAGCACTGGATCCACCAATACTTGCCACACTTGAGCCAATGGCAAATTGATCGCCTCATTTTAGCCCTCTAAACTTTTAATCATTCCATGTACTACTGCCACTCACATTACTATTATTAGACTTCCAAGAGGTAGTTTGAACATGAGAGTTAACAGCTGTATGCATTGAAGAATTTTTAACATTAGATATGGAACCATAACTTTGCATTGTCCAAACTAATCGAGTAGAAACACTATTACTTCTATAATATCTTCCAACTTCAACAGTTCGACTCTCGTGCGAAAGAAATATACCATGCTCAAATTCATTTTCAATATTCAAAGATAATTCAATAGCTTCCGCTAAGGATGAAGGTTTTGAAGTTTTTACTCGAAGCAAGATGTCTCCTCGCAAGCTACCAAGAAAATACCCTAACAATTGCAACTCTGTCATATCCGCAACTTGAGAAGTGATAGCCTCAAATTCTTCAATGTAGGCAGTGATAGAAGCTAATTGTCGAAGTGTTGATAAACTTTCAAAAGGATTAATAGCTGGCTGTCCACCATATCTCAACAATAATTCTTGTTTCATCACATTCCAATCCAATTTTGGAAATCGTCGTTTCAACATTTTCAACCAATAGACCGTACGTCCTCGCATATGCATGGAAGCCAACAGAACCTTCTGATCCTCCTTAATATGATGGATCTCAAAATATTGTTCTGCCAGGGTTAGCCAATGCACTAGTTCTGATCCATCAAATTCAGGAATAGTAATGGTCTCCACATTCCGTTTGTAATCTTCTTCATCAAACGAAGTACCTTCAACTCCAAAGTTTCCTTTTGAACTCATCATCTGCTCAACATTATTCTTCATTGAAGAATTTTCTATAGATCCACTCATCGTCTCCTTTCCACAATGTTGTTTCAATAGATCCTGAAGCATGGACTGAATACTAGCTATCGAACTATCAATAGTTCCGACCTTCGCATTAGTGTCACCAATTTGTTGTTGTAATTCGGATACGCACCCTCGCATTTCTTCGCCAATCTCCCTAATGTCTTTCTCCATTGAATCTAATCAAGTTTCCATCCGAGTCATGGTTTCATCTCTTGTGAGTTTCCCACAGATTGCGCCAAAATTGATACGACCGTAAGAAGAATAGAATGACCGAAAAGGCTAGAATCAAATGAAAGAATAGTCTAGAGATCAGAGCTTACCAATTACGAAGAACAGCTCACACAATCTCCACAACGTACTCTTTTGGATTGATAATTTTCTCCTCCCCCTTCCGCTCCTTATTACTCCTATTTATATTATTTTAACTAACTTTTTAACTAGCTACTGTCCACGATATCATCTCACAGTAAATTACTACAAGTTCTTCACATACACTACCCCACAAACTAAAATACAAGATTACTAAAACACAGTCACAGCTATTAATTCTTCATTCTCCTACTATAGACCTGTAACATTGGTCTATTTACTCTCGGTAACATATCAATCTTGCTATGCGAATTGCTGATGGTTCTTTGTCCAAAGTGACTGGGACTAGAATGGTTCAAATCCCATCTGAAATTACACTAAAATGCGTGCTTCATGTCCCTAAACTTGATTGCAATTTAATATCCATCAGTAAGTTAACTCATGATAATCACTACTTAACTAAATTTTTCCCAATTATGTGAAGTTTTCAGGAATTGGGTTCGAGCAAGAGGATCAGCAATGCTGAGATGCACTCCGGACTTTATTTCTTCAAGACAACTCAAACTGGAAAAGCTCTAGTTGCAAGTAGTGATTAATCTAAGAGTTAGTTATTTCATGATTTCAATCCTAAGTCTGTTTTCAATTCAAGTGTAAATAAAGATAGTGAAGTTATGTAATGACACCATCCGTTGGGTCATCCAAACACTATGTACTTTGAAAGGTTATTCCCTCATTTATTCATCAATAAAGACTCAAAACTTTTTAATTGTGAGATATGTCAACTTGCAAACACATTCGTTCTGTATATCCAAGTGTACCGTATTGTCGTATTGTCCATCAAAGCCATTTGCATTAATTCACGGTGACATTTGGAGACCCTCTAAAATTAAGAATATCAATGGAGCATGATGGTTTGTAGCATTCGTAGATGATTGTATACATCTTACTTGGGTGTTTCTTATGAAAGAAAAATCAAAATTTGATAGAATATTCCAAGCATTCAATTCCATGGTTCAAACACAATTTAATACCAAAATCCAAATTCTAAAATCTGATGATGCTAGGAAATATTTTTGTTTAGCTATAGATGAATATTTGTCTAGATAGGGAATTGTCCCAATAAGCTCATGTGTCAACACACACCAACAAAATGGAGTGGCAGAAAGAAAAAGCTATTATTTGTTAGAAGTAGCTAGATCTCTTATGTTCTCTATTGGTGTTCCAAAATATCCATGGAGGGAAGCCATTCTTACCTCTACATATCTCATCAATAGGTTGCCATCTCATGCTCTAAAGTTTGAATCACAACGACAAACCCTCATTAAAATATTTCCTCATGCTCATGTTCTTTCTACTAATCTTCCTTTCAAAATTTTTGAGTGTTCTGGTTTTGTTCATGTGTATCCTCAAAACAGGAGTAAACTTGATCCAAGATCCACAAAGTGCATCTTTATTAGTTATTCCACAAACAAGAAAGGTTACAAGTGTTTTTGTCCTATCATACGGAGGGTATTTGAGACAAGGGATGTAACTTCCTTTGAACAAAATCCTTATTTTTCCAAGACTGAAGTTCAATGGGAGAATAATCAGAAAGAACTTCAGCTTTGGAGTTGGGATTCCTTACTGGAACAGTTTGAAATCAGCCCAAATAGACAGCCACAAGCTCCTAAATCTAACCCTATGTCTAGCACAAGTTTATCACCCATGAATCAATCACTAAGTGTAGTTTTGTGAACTTGATCAGCCACCACCGTCCAATCCTCAGTCAGCAACTAAAGAACTTCAGATATATTCTAGGAAGAAGAGGCAATTTCAGAGAGAGATTGAGACCAAGGCACATCTCACCCTTGCCCAAGAAGCTAAACCGGACCTAATGATTGAAGAAATTAGCACATGAGGTAAAAATGAACTGGAACAGAAAGGGTCAAAGGAGATTCAAGCAGAAGATGATTTCGATCTACCGATTGCCTTGACGAAAGGTACCCAAACATGTACCCAACATCCTATTGAGAATTTTATTTCATATGCAGGTTTCTCTCAATCCTATTGAGATTTTACCTCAAGGCTGAATAATGTTCAAATTCCTGCAAGTATTTAAGAAGCTTTAAGTCACCCATGCTGGAAACAAGCTGTTCAAGAAGAGATTATGGCCTTGGAAAAGAATGGTACATGGATTATAACTTAACTTCTACTAGGAAAAAAAAGTAGTGAGTTGTAAATGGGTCTTTATTATAAAACATTTGGCAGATGGAAGCATAGAAACACTAAAAGCTCAGTTGGTAGCAAGGGGCTTTACTCAATCATATGGTGTTGATTACCAAGAGACACTTGCTCCAGTTGCAAAGCTCAATACCATTCGAATACTTCTCTCACTAGTAGCAAACTTAGATTGGCCTCTTTATCAACTTGATACAAAGAATGCCTTTTTTAATGGAGATCTTGAAGAGGAAGTTTTCATGGAAATTCCTTCATGTCTACAAATAAGCAACGGCAAAAACAAGGTGTGTAGGTTATTGAAGTTTTTATATGGTTTGAAATAATCTCTACGTGCATAGTTTGGCAAGTTCTCACGGTTAATAAAAGAACATCGTTTTATTCTGCGTCAAGCTAATCATACACTCTTTGTGAAGCGCTCTCTTGGAAATAAATTGGCTATCCTTATTGTGTATGTTGATGACATCATCTTAACCGGAGATTATGAGGAAGAATTATTGAAGATTAAATGGTCCTTGGCAGAGGAATTTGAAGTAAAAGATCTTGGTCTTCTAAGCTATTTTTTGGGAATGGAAGTGGCTCAATCAAAAAGGGGGGTATTTGTTTCTCAACAGAAATCTACCCTAGATGTACTATAAAACACTGGCTCTCAACAGAAATCTACCCTAGATGTACTAAAAAAGACCGGCATACTAGAATGCAAACCTGCAAGCACTCCTATGGATCCTAAAAGGAAATTAGAAAGTGAAGAGGAAGGAATCCCTATAAACAAAGGAAGATATCAAGGTCTAGTACGGAGACTCATTTATCTCTCACATACTTGGCCTGATATTGGTTTTGCAGTAAGTCTTATAAGTCAATTTATGAACCATCCTACGGAGGAACATATGGAGGCTGTGTAGTAAATTCTTAGGTATCTATAGATGACTCTTGGAAAAGGGTTATTGTTTAGCAAGAACATGTGTAGGGATTTAATTCTTTACTCCAATGCAAATTGGGCAGGAAGTCAAATAGATAGAAGATCAACCATAAGGTATTGCTCAATAGTTTGGGGCAATCTTGTAACTCGGAGAAGTAAAAAATAGTCTGGTCTCTAGAAGTAGTGCTGAGGTTGAACTAAGAGCTTTAGCAGTAGCTATTTGGGGAAGGAATTTGGATCAGGAGAATTATGACCAAGTTGGAAATGGATTTTTAAAAAATAGTATAGCTTAAGTGTTATAATCAGGCCATTATCAACATTGCAAAAGATCCAGTTCATCACAATAAAACTAAACGTGTGGAGATTGATCAGCATTTTATCACAGAAAAGATTGAGAACTCAAAAGTGTCGTTGGTCTAAACTCTATCTCAAGAGCAACTTATAGATATCTTGACAAAGACTTTGCTAGGGCCTAACTTTGAGGAGCTATGTAACAAGTTAGGCATGTACAACATGTACAACCCAACTTGAGGGGGAGTGTTGATTTTCCCTCAAAGTTACCATATTTAGGAAGCTCTTGGTTCCCATTATTTTGTGGGACAGGACAGCACAAAATCCATAGTCCCCAGTTTGATTTTTTTTTTTTTTTTTTAGGGCTTGAGACTAGACAAGAGGTCCTTGGAGGATTAGACAACTTCTAAAAAATTTGTCCCATATGGATAATGGAACAAAACATTGTAGCACTAGACAACCGAGCCTTTTCTTTTAGAAGCCTAATTCTGCCCTTGTTCAAATTAGCTATTTTCAAAATTATCCTCCTCTGCTGCAACGCTTGAACCCGAACCCTAACCTTAACTCAGTTCCACTCTCTGCTTCAATGCCTAATCTTGAACCCTAGCCCTAACTCGATGAGTCGTTCTACTTGAACCCAGCTTCGTCTCTCTCTCCCTCTCGTTTTCCATGGGAATGGATTGTAATCGAATTTACTTTTGTTTGATTTTACAGGCAAATCTCCTCTAATAAGTGCAAGAAGTAAGTTTCAATCCATTATGTCACATGCATATGGTTGATTTTGATATAGTCTCTTTTATCCCCATAACTGATCAAACTGGGGTTTTCTTTCTCTTATGAGAAATGAAAAAATTAAAGTCATTTGTCGAAGCAATATCTTAAAATTTGAGCTCATTGATTGTGCTAGGTTAGTGTGCCCAAAGTTCAATTTGGGATCAAGCAATTTGCTGGTAAAAGGGAGTGTAATTTAACAAAACTAAGGCCAGCAGCCTAGACCCTATTTTATTTAGGTAACAAAATTAAGTTCATGGGTATTTGTTAATTTTAAGAATCACATATCAAGGTTGAAATGCCATAGCAAGGCTAAGAACATGATGCTACAGCTCTACAAGGGGTGTATTGTTGCATTTTTTTGAACTTGGTGGTGTCTCTATCATCATTTTATACTGAATTGGCAACCCTTCACGTGACGGAAGCAGACATGATCAAATTTTGTTAAAATGGAATCTTATCTTCTCAATTTCTGTGCTATTTGACTTTCAAGTTCGGCTTATTGTCCTTTTTAGTGGACCTTGTTTCAATGGTGGACAACTCTCGGCAGCCAAAGCTGACTAAATTGAGATTTTTTTGCCCTTTATCATCTTCGACATGGCAATCATCTGGTAGGACTTATTTCCATGTATTAGAGTTCATACTTGATGAACAGAGAAGTTCCCAATCTCTTTTTCTATTTTGTTGGTAATTTAGCATATGTTGTGCTTTTTAATGTTAAATTCATACCATGTTCTCTTTTTCTGATAATGAATCATGATTATCTATCAAGAAGGGGGGAAAAAAAAAAACTGGGAGGATTTTGGGGGGACCTCTTTGTGTTGAATCTTGAATTAGCATGGTGAATGTGAAACTCTAGATCATGTTTTCCAAGTTGTATAGTTTGTCGCTATATATGGGAGGTGTTTGCAGGAGACCAAAGCATAGATATTCAGCTCTGTTTAACAGTTTTATGGATAGCGAACATGTATGTGTGTATAATATATAATTCAAAATTTCTCACTAAATATTATATTGTTCTTCTAGCCCAAGCTCAACCTAGCATCTACTTTTCAGTTTGGTTTGACTTTTACTATGTTTCCTTTCACTGTGTGATGCTAACGTAGTAAGGACTAATGACTCATGGTAAAGCCAAGGTAGTGCATAGTGTCCAGTATAACACGACAATAAAAATAGAACAATCCAAATAGTACAAGTTCCTTATAGCATGTTTGATTCAATAAGTACAGTACAGGAGTTTTTATTGAATTACTTGATCCTTGAGGATTGCATTGTCTGTTTCTACCTTACTAAATTCATAAAACTGAAGCAAGTAAACGGATCTATTATTCACCATCATCCGACTTCCATCAATATAGGATCCTTATACAGACAGGAAATGATCATCTAAAATATCTTATGCTCTCGTAACTGGAGGACTTTTGTCTATTCTACTGGGGAAGCATTGTGCCAAATGATTAGTTTCAACTGATTTGTTATAGATGATAGCTTCGGACTTAAAAATTTCACCAGAATAGTTAATGAAACCATCTTAAATTCTTGTTGTATTTCTTACTGATGCATTCCCTTTTCCTCAAATGTTACATGAAGGCTTGATTTTCCTGCTGCTGAAAAGGAAGCTTTCTTTACCCAGGTATCTTATAAATTTTCGTCTTTAAATATTATGCTGTTATAATATCTTTTGATATAGTATTTTCTGTAGCACCTCTATTACAAATTAATCATGCTGTGTTTTTACCAAAGATTTTAGTTTGCAATTGAATGGATCTTAATCAAGGCAGATTGGACTACTCCTATTACTTGATTGCTGGTTTAGGAATGTTGAATTTCTCCTTCTTTCTAGTTTGTGCTAGGTGGTACAACCTTACAAGTACAAGGCAGTGACGAATCTAGGAATGAAGATGGAAAATCTCCACTTCGAACCTAGCATTCTAAACATCCACAAACATGAACTTGTCATTGATTATGATAAACACCCTGAACTGATTTCCATTTGTGCACATGGTTGATTTATGAGGAGAGTGAAATTTGGATAACCAGAGATAGAGGCATTAGAGAAAACATTGCAGAGTAGAGAATTTGTACAAAATTGGTTATCTCTTTTGTCATGATCAGTTGCTTATTATCCATAGCAGATGTAGCAATAAAATGAAAACTCTAATTACCTGCTGGTGAGCTCGTTAGAGCTCCTGTTCTAACTGCCATAGTCTGATGCAACTATTTTCTAGCTGCTGAACATATGCCTAAACAAAAACCAAAACCAGCAAACAATACATATATTGTTCATATTCCCATTGGCTGCATCTGTCCACCATCATGTCAATAACAACATCTCTGGTTCATATTCTCATTCAAGATGTTCAACTGTTGCTATTGTGTGTGTGTGTGTATCTTGAGAGAGGACTATGTCAGAAAAAGATAACAGTACACCTCATACACGTGCATTGTAAGAAAAATCACATACCACCCTATGTCCTTTAGTAACCTGCTTAGCTGCATTATCATGAACTATCCCATAACCCTTTTTCCCATCATAAGACCAATAACAATGCTGTGCCTGTGGTGAGGTCTAAAGTTTAAAAAAATGCTGGAAGAGGCTTCCAAGAGACATGGAGAGAGCTCCTTTCTGAATCTGTTTATTTAATAATGGATTGCTTGAGTTGAGAGGGGGGGAAATATACAATAACTTGTTTGATTTGTTTCACAGTTTCTCGTTGTGGTATAAAATTTCTGTGGCTAATTGTGGAAAAACAAAATTATGTAAAGACACAGGCAATTGAAAACAAATTTCATCAGTTGATGCATTTAAAATCTGCAATTATGCAGGTTTTTAAGATGATTGAATCGTCTTCTTGTCTAGAGTAGTTAATTAGTTTTAAAAAATTGAGAAGAAGCCAGTCAAGACACATGATCTTTGATCAGATTACTCCAGTAATTTTCCAATTCTATTACAGGTAAAGATACTCCTACTTAAATTGCTTTCTGATCATGTAGACCATGCTGCTTAAAAATCAAAGTTTTGTTTGGATTGCAAGGATTGAGTTTGAGGCATTGGATTGCTTTAGCACAAAAAATAAGACATGATATATTTGCCAATATTTGAACAGTTTCACATTTTTGCAAATGTGTTACTACATTTGAATTGCATGTAAAATTGCCAGATTAGAAGCAGTGACCTTTGGGAAATGCAAAATGCATTATCACTTCTAAGAGGGAATTTTGTGGAAGAGATCCATACTTGAAATTCTATAAAATTTCTACGCAATTACATATACTAGAAATGGTGGGTCAAACTTAGTTAATGTTGTTTTATCACTGGGTTTATATAATGGACATTGATTATTGTTGAAAATCAGTACTTTTTTCCCTTACTAGAACATGGAAATTTGAACTTCCAAGCTAACAGTGTTAAGATTACATCTTATATAGTATGAAAGATCAAAACTTGATTATTATGTTGTTTTATTTTTCTATTTGAATGATGGGTATTGGTCATTGCTTTAAAAATTTGCACTATTTCTAAATGGGTCCACATTTTTTCCTCATCTTTGTATTGAGAGAGGATTTTCTGGCATTGAGTATTGCATGGCCGGTGCTGCAATCTCCTAGCTGGGGCAGCAGCGAAATCAGGAACTTGTCCCTTTCAAATTTCTCCTAATTCATCAGTTCTGGAATAAGTTTGTCGACAAATTAGGACTGTAATGATCATAAATTAGGTATACATCACGTTGAATGGTTTTGGAATTATCTTGTCACCTTCCTTTTTTCTTGCTTTGTAGACATCTAGATAAGCACCAAGCCTATTATGAAGGAGATGTTTAGACTTAGATAAGGTATTATTGCTTGTTGCCTATTCTTCTATTCATGACTGTCCAGGGGATGCGATGTCTTAAAAGATTGATGCTATTAGGTGATTTGGATTTGGTCTGTCAGGTTTGATAGTCTGGTATACTTGCCACCTGTAGGAAGTTCTTATTGGTAAGTGATCCCAAATGCTGAAAATGGAATTCTTATAATGGTGCATTGTTTCAAACGTTTAATTACAGAAGGTTCTTGGTTTATATGCTTTGCTTTTCATCTAATGACTTACTGGAGAAGGTTTGCCAATGAAAAGCTATCTTATATTTACTATGCAGGAATATAATAATTTGACGTTTGAACCAAGGATCATTACAAAATAGCAGTCGATGTTTATGGTGGTGCAATAGCTGTGAAAGGATGTCTTGCATGCGACAGAGACAATAGAGAAGAATGCAATAAAGGTGTATGGTCAAGTTTGTGGAGGATAACGTTGAAACACTTACCCAAAAGAATAAAGCTGCCCTTCACTACAATAAGGCAACTATGTCAACTTTTGAACTGTGATACCGTGCCCCTGTTAGAGATGGATTAATTGTTCTTATGTATTGATGAGGCTTATCTCAGGGTAGTTGTATATGTATTAAATTTCTTTTGTGTGATTCCATATATGTGAGAAAATATGTGCGACTTGCTTGAGGTAAGGAGAGCAAAAAATACATAGTAAATTCTTGTTTTGCTAAATGTATTTGGAATGGCAACCTTCTTAACCTGCTGTTTGACACAACACATTTCCTCCCTTTTTACCATTTACTTGCTCTTTTTTGTTACTTAATAATTCACAATGTAATAACTGTTGCATTTATATTTGTGATCTGGTGCTCTAATGGTTTGAGAGTTCGAGCTGGTGTATAAAATTAAAAAAAAAATTATATTTCATTTTATTTTTAAAGTAATAAAATTGTATGAAAATTTATGAAGTTGCATTTATTTATAGGTTCATATTATCTTGTGAATGGCGGATACACCAATGGGTTAGACTTTCTTACCCTTTTTAGAGGTTAGACGTTATCATAATCAAGAAAGAGCTGCTAGTCGACATGCACCACAAAATTGTGAGGAATTATTTAATTATAGGCATGCAAAGGCCAGAAATGTAATAGAGATGTTTTGGGATTTTGAAGATGGTACCAATACAATTAGAGTAGTGAAGGCTAGTGCAGAATGAACTCAAATGAAAAATAATCTGTTGGGAATTGAAGGATCCAAAAACGGATCTGGCAGTGGAATACAAATTATTTTTTATTTTAAAAACTTAAATATCCAAGCAGATCCATGTGATTCAATCAAATTAGTGCGGATGGGATTACCTTTTCGATGCTTTAGAATTCGAAAATTCGGATCTGAGATGTTGTAAACAAGAATACCCTCTACTGTGTCCACACGAACAAATATTTAATCAGATCTTCGATCATGTGCCAACATGTTGGACCAATTCCAAATTTTGGGAATCTCTCTCAATAGGGTTTCTCATGTTTTGAGTTATAGAGTTTCTCTGCAATTCTAAAGTGACGACAAGCGTCTGTAAACTCTAAAGGTGACCATCACCTTCTATTATAAGAAGATGTTCCTGTTGGTTACCTACCCTAATCTCATTAGGTTTTTTTTTTCTTTTAATTAAAATGACACGTATCTTATAAAATAATAATTTTATTTAATAATTATTTATTATTCTTAATCTAATTAAGAATAATATAAATTATACATAATTCCCGATATGGTTAAAAAAAAATAACCCATGATCCGATCGATTCATTCTTTGTGTGCGACCATGTACGTTCACTTAATGTTGGTAGTAGCCTTAAAACACTTTTTAGGCCTACAAGACATAATTGGTCTCTAGCAAGACATGATGCCTATCCAAATTAAGTGAAAATCAGTAATCCGACTTTACCTATTAATAGTCAGTTATTCAGTCCTTTTATTACACGATATCTTATAATTAAACATAAGATGTGGATCAATTCACTCTTATATTGTTTAATCATATATTTCTTGAATCCAGCGTATGACTGACTTAAATGAATGATATTGATAACTCCTTACCAATTCATTCCAGCACGACCATGCATTTCTTAATCTTACTCATCAAGAGGCCTAAAAGATATCTCTCTCAAATTAATAAGAGGAACAAATTCCTTCACGAACACTCACATTCCTCTATATGACTTATTCCATGTCCAATTACAGTCTTATAATTATCCGATTAAAGATAATGAAGAACAGAATCAAAACATGGAACGTGCTATGTAGGAATCCACGGTGTCATCAGGTCAAAGGACTAAAATACGCTACAATGAGAAAAACTTATTGCATTGATCCATGTAGCATTTTCATAGTTGGTCATTCCAATACAATGTATTCTTACATGTATCTATGAGCTGAATTGATATCTCATATCCATTATCAATAAAACATGATCATCATTCAGCTAATATGCTAGTATTAATTTATTAATATTCCATATAATAAACGACTAGGGATGATTTAAAATAAAGTTATTTCTTACATTATGGTTTTACTATTAAAGTCACATACTTTAATAACATAAGGAATAACGAATTTATTCAATGAATACTTTTCATCAAAGCAAAAAAGCCAATAACAACTTTGATAAAGAAAATGACTTGTATTATAAAATAATAAGCATTCAAATGACATAGAATCCATATGGCTTAAGACACATCACTAGCAATCTCCCACTTGCACTAGGCCTAGCTAAAAATAAGTCTTAGGCCTAATGCTCTAGTATGACCATCATGCTTAGATTGGGGAAGAGACTTAGTTAATGGATTAGCTACATTGTCATATGTATGTACTCTGCATATCTTAACATCTCCTCTATCGATGATCTCTCGAATGAAATGATAACGTCTAAGTATATGTTTGGATCGCTGATGTGATCTTGATTCCTTAGCCTATGCAATAGCCCCATTGTTGTCACAATAGAGGTCCACTGGAACTTAAATGCTAGGAACAACTCCCAAAGAAGTAATAAACTTCTTCATCTAAACTGTTTCCTTAGCTGCATTCGATGCTGCTATATACTCTGCCTTTGTGGTAGAATCTGTAATTGTGTCCTGTTTTGAACTCTTCCGGCTTATAGCACCTCCATTCAAACAAAATACATAACCAGATTGCGATCGGAAATCATCTAAATCAGACCGGAAATTGGCATCTATGTAACCATTTACCATAAGATCAGTTTCCTATCCTCCATAAGTCAAAATAACATCCTTCGTCCTTCTCAAGTACTTTAAAATGTTTTGGATTGCTATCCAGTGACTCTCACCTGGATCTGACTGATACCTACTAGTGACGCTTAATGCATAAGCGACATCTGGTCAAGTGCATAACATGGCATACATGATGGACCCAATTGCAGAAGCATATGAAATCCTACTCATGCGTTCCCGTTCCTCCTTTGAAGCAAGACATTGAGTCTTACTCAATTTAATTCTTTGTGACATTGGAAGAAATCCTCTCTTGGAATTTTCCATACTAAATCTTTTTAGTACCTTGTCAATATATGCACTCTAACTTAGGCTAATGGTCCTTGCAGATCTATCTCTATAGATCTTGATGCCTAAAATATAAGTAGCTTCACCTAAGTCTTTCATTGAAAAACAATTTCCTAGCCATGTTTTGACATTTTGTAATGTAGGAATATCGTTTCCAATGAGCAATATGTCATCTACATATGAAGCACCAAGAAAATTATTGTGCTCCCATTAACTTTCTTGTAAACACAAGATTCATCTTCATTCTTGACGAAATCAAACTGTTTGATTGCTTCATCAAAACAAAGATTCCAACTCCGAAATGCTTGCTTCAGTCCATAAATGAATCTCTGAAGTTTGCAAACCTTATGTGAATTCCTCGGACTGTCAAAAACCCTCAAGTTGTGTCATGTACATATTCTCAATGAGGTTTCCATTCAAAAAGGCTGTTTTGACATCCATTTGCCATATCTCGTAGTCATAATACGCAGCTATAGCAAGAAGAATTATAGCAGACTTGAGCATGATTACAAGTGAAAAGATTTTGTCATAGTCTCTATCATGAGTTTGTTTAAAACCTTTTGCAACTAGTCGTGCTTTGTAGGTATGCACTTTGCCATCCATGTCAGTTTTCTTCTTGAAAACCTATTTACACCCAATAGTTTTAACACCACCAAGTGGATCAATCAAAGTCCAAACTTGAATATCATACATGGATTGCATTTCTGATTTCATGGCTGCTAACCATTTCTCAGAGTCAGTGCCCTTTATTGCTTCCTGGTAAGATGTGGGCTCATCTTGATTTATGAGCATTACATCATGATTGTCGATGAGAAATTCATATCTCTCAAGCTCATGACGAGTCCTACCAAATCTACGCGGGCCTTCAGCTAGTGGTTTAGGCTCAACAACTATTTGTGAGTCTGATCGAACATCCATCAGGGGTGCTGTGTCAGTTTGTGGATCTCAAACTTCTTCGAGTTGTATTTTACTCACACTGGTTTTTTTAGAGACAAATTCTATTTTTAGAAAGTGACCATTACGAGCAACAAACACTTTGTTCTCAGATCGATTATAGAAGTAATATCCTTTTTTCTCTTTTGGATATCCCACAAACAAGCATTTATCAGATTTGGGTGCCAATTTGTCAAACACTTGACGTTTGACATATGCATCACTCATATGGTGTCTTTTCAACCGATTTTTATGGAATCCTGTTCAATATAAACGCAGCAATTTCTAGGGCATATCCCCAAAAGGACATTGGAAGAACTGTCTGACTCATCATTGATCGAACCAAATCTAATAAAGTTCAATTCCCATTCAAAAACACTATTTCATTGTGGTGTTCTTAGAGGAGTTAACTATGAGATTATGCCACAATCCCTAAGATAATCAAAAAAATCTTGGCTTAAATACTCACCACCTCGATCTGATCGAAGTGTTTTAATATTTTTACCAAGTTGATTATGTACTTCATTTTTTAATATTTTGAACTTTTCAAAAGATTCGGATTTATACTTCATTAGGTACACATATCCATACCTACTGAAGTCATCAGTAAAAGTAATGAAGTACAAATAACCTCCTCTAGCAGGTGAACTTAATGGTCCGCATATATTTGTATGTATAAGGCCCAACAAGTCAGTAGCTCTCTCACTTTGTCCAGTAAAAGGAGTCTTTGTCATCTTACTCATTAAACAAGATTCACATGATTTAAAATCAAATGAATCTAAAAACCCATCTTGATCAAGCTTTAATACACATTTTTCATTAATGTGTCCTAAGCGACAATGCCAGAAGTAAGTTGGATTCAAATTATATTCGAATCTTTTGGTATTAATGTTATAGATGGACTTATTATCGGATTCATCAAAGTGTAGAACACAGAGACCATTCATCAAATGAGTAAGACCATAAAAGATATCTCCATGATGGATGAAGATTGTATTATTCTCAATAATAAATCTAAAACCATTTTTATCCAAATATGAAACCAAAATAATGTTACTGCTCATAGTAGGCACATAATAACAATTATTTAAAACCAAAATAAGACTAGAAGGCAAAGTTAATTCAAAATTTCCTACGACCAGTACAGCAACTCTTGCTCCATTTGCCACACATAGGTCCACTTCACCTTTAGCTAAGTTTCTACTTTGCTTTAGACCCTGCACATTTATACAAATATGAGATCCACATCCAGTATCTACTACCCATCATGTAGAAGTAGATAGATTGACTTATATAACATAAATACCTGAAGTAGTAGTCTCACTACCCTTCTTCTTTTTCAGATCCTCCAAGTAGAGCTTGCAATTCCTCTTCCAATGACCCGGTTCATTGCAGAAGAAGCAAACCCCTTCCTTCGGTGGTTTGGCCTTATGCTGGGGTTTGGGCCTTTTAGCTTTGGTCTGACCTTTTGCTTTGCCCTTGCCCCTATCATTGGCTTTTCTCTTCTTGCCCTGTCCCTTTTGAACCCACAAAACATTATTATTTGTTTTAATGTTCTGTTCTGCTTCCTTCAGCATCCTATGCAATTCCATAATAGACTTATCCATTTTGTGCATGTTATAATTCATCACAAATTGATCATAAATAAGAGGTAAAGAGCCTAGGATCATATCCGTAGCCAACTCACTAGCAATTAGAGAACCAAGCTTCTCAAGTCTATCAATATAACTCTTCATCTTGAGTACATGTGTAATCACAGAGCTACCTGGAGCCATTTTACAAGAATTCAATTCTCGTGTGACTACAAACCTCTCATGTCTTGCCTATTCTTGGAACATATCCTTGAGGCATGCGATCATATCGTAAGCCTCCATGTCTTCCTTTTGCTTTTGAAGCTCAAGATCCATGGTGGCAAGCATGATGCAAGTAACATCCAAAGAGTCTTCTTTATGCTTACTATAAGCATTCCTATCAAATCTTGGAGCATCAGCAGTAGGTTCATCAGGGATTGGTTCATTAATCACATATAACTTCCTTTCATGCTTAAGAATAATTCTTAAGTTACGGTACCAATCAAGGAAGTTTGTGGTATTCAATTTGTCTTTTTCAAGAATTGATCACAAGGTAGTGCCATTTGTTGCCATGATCTACATACAGAGGTATGCAAAGTCAATTATCTTTATATAAGCCATTTTACATGCTTCTACTATTTTATCAAATTAATAACTCCCAAATATTAATTTGGAAACCATTTTAAAAACAAAGTTTCTTAGTGTAATAAGATCTATATTTCACCAAATATTGAGTCAGTTGTAACATAACACTCAAAATTTAGTTATTTAGGTAAGAAACCCTTTCTAATTACAGCATATGTAACTCTTATTATGGGATTGACATCACATGTCCCAGTCTACTAATCTCATTCAATGCCATAAGCCCAAAACCATTTTAATAGCTTATTTAAGTCTAACCATTACACCATTACAACATGTAGATAACACTATTACTCACCATGTCTGACTAGGATAGTCTATTGCACCCCGTCTTGGCAGAACCCACAATTGGACGATCTAAGCCTTGACAAGTGTCTAACCATGGAAGGCATTTTATGACTTAATATTATTTGAGGGATTTTAAAAAGGTGATATTTCATATTATAAAGCATGTAAGATTATAAACATAGTATCACATACATTTACATGTATTATCATATATGATATAACATGCCTATATAGAAAATAAAACTGTGTCATCATCAACATGACAGAATAAAAAATAAATCGTGTCATACACGATTGCTAGGGTTAGTTTATAAAAACGTAGATTTATCGAAACAGATCGTGTCACACATGATAGCTAGAGTTTCTTCATAAAACGCAGATTTAACAAAATAGATCGTGTCATACATGATTGCTAGGGTTTCTTCATAAAACGCAGATTTAACAAAACAGATCATGTCATACACGTTATGCATCTTACGAGATAAACAGATCATATTTGTCTATCAAAACCACAATGACGTGATCTTCTATAATCCTATTACAGTAGATCTAGTTGACCCCTTGCAGACAATCGGTTTTTCATATGTTTAACAACATTAAACATATAATCCGAATGCAATAAAAAATTACAGATTTATTTAACCTTTAAACAATCCGCCATATACAAATCTTATTAATCCATATAAATTACTCAAACATATATAACATTTTATGCATAAAATTATTCGTTTCATAAACATTTATGTATCCGCATTAAACTTTTTCACAAATCATACATATCAGCGTATATATATCATATGAAAAATAATTTGATTGAAATCACAAGTGGCTCTGATACCACTGTTGGGAATTTAAGGAATCAAAAACAAACCTGGCAGGGAAATACAAATTATTTTTTATTTTAAAAACTTAAATTCCCAGGCGGATCCATGTAATTCAATCAAATTAGAGCGGATGAGATTACCTTTTCGATGTTTTAGAATTCGAAAATTTGGATATGAGATGTTGCAAACCAAACACCCTCTACTGTATCCACACGAACGAATTTTCAATCAAATCTCTGATCATGTGCTAGCACATTGGACCAATTCTAAATTTTGGGAATCTCTCTTAATAGGGTTTCTCACGTTTTGAGTTATAAAGTCTCTGTAATTCTAATGTGACGACAAGTGTCTATAAACTCTAGAGATGACAATCACCTTCTATTTATAAGATGTGTCTGTTGGTTACCTACCCTAATCTCATTAGGTTTTTTTTTCTTTTAATTAAAATGACACGTATCTTATAAAATAATAATTTTATTTAATAATTATTTATTATTCTTAATCTAATTAAGAATAATATATAATTATACATAATTTTCGATATGGTTATAAAAAATAACCCATGATCCGATCGATTCATTCTTTGTGTGCGACCATGTACGTTCACTTAATGTTGGTAGTAGCCTTAAAACACCTTTTAGGCCTACAACACATAATTGGTCTCTAGCAAGACATGATGCCTATCCAAATTAAGTGAAGATCAGTGATCCGACTCTACCTATTAATAGTCAGTTATTCAGTCCTTTTATTACACGATATCTTATAATTAAACATAAGATGTGGATCAATACACTCTTATATTGTTTAATCATATATTTCATGAATCCAGCGTATGACTGACTTAAATGAATGATATTGATAACTCCTCACCAATTCATTCCAGCAAGACCATGCATTTCTTAGTCTTACTCATCAAGAGGCCTAAAAGATATCTCTCTCAGATTAATGAGAGGAACAAATTCCTTCACGAACACTCACATTCCTCTACATGACTTATTCCATGTCCAATTACAGTCTTATAATTATCCGATTAAAGATAATGAAGAACAGAATCAAAACATGGAACGTGCTATGTAGGAATCCACGGTGTTATCAGGTCAAAGGACTAAAATAACGCTACAATGAGAAAAACTTATTGCGTTGATCCATGTAGCATTCTCATATTTGGTCATTCCAATATAATGTATTCTTACATGTATCTATGTGCTGAATCGATATCCCATATCCATTATCAATAAAACATGATCATCATTCAGCCAATATGCTAGTCTTAATTCATTAATATTCCATATAATAAACGACTAGGGATGATTTAGAATAAAGTTATTTCTTACATTATGGTTTTACTATTAAAGTCACATACTTTAATAACATAAGGAATAACGAATTTATTCAATGAATACTTTTCATCAAAGCAAAAAAAGCCAATAACAACTTTGATAAAGAAAATGACTTGTATTATAAAATAATAAATATTCAAATGATATAGAATCCACATGGCCTATGGCATACCACTAGCATAATCTAGCATAAGAAATGTACGACAAATGAAGAGTAAGTCGTAGAAACTAGAAAGTTACTTTTTTTCGTCAATTACTTGTATTTTTTTAGCTATTATAAAATTTCAAGTGTTGAAATATTTCTTCCATTACAATGACAAATTGTTTAAGGTGAATTATACCAAAATGTCTCGACGTTTGGGAATAAGTTCCTTTAAGTTCCCAACATTTCGACTAGTTAAAAAGAGCTCCCAACGTTTAGGAGTAAGTTCATTTAAGATCTCAACGTTTGAAGAAGTAAGTCAATTTCGATCCTTAAGGACATGTGTCAATAAGAGAGAATATTTAATTAAAACTCAAAAGACTCTTCTCCTGTTGACATGTGTCCTTAGGGACCCAAATTGACCCAATTCTTCACGTCTTCAAACAGTTGGACCTTAAATGAACTTACCCCAAACGTTAAGACCTCTTTTAACCACCTAAAATGTTGAGACGTAAAATAAACTTATCTTCAAATGTTAGCACCTTTTGGTGTAATTTACCCAAGTTGTTTATGAAATACCTCAAACCTTCACCTGAGTTAGAAATTAAGTTTATATAGATTAAATAAGCCAAATGAATTATAGGATGTAAATAGACAAGTTGATATAATTAGATTAGTAATTAATTAAATTGAAATTTGATATTTCAATTCCTAAACCCCTAAACATGTTGTTAAAATGTCTAGTGGATTCCTAAACCCTTAAACTTTCCCCTAAATTTCAATTCCTAAATCCTTATAAAATTTGAGTTCATCTGCTGGAATAAAAATCATCAGTTCTTGAACCTAAACTCAAATTTAATATCATTTTAGTCTAAATTAAATTCATAAATTAAGTTCTTATTTTAAGTTCTTAATTCAGAACCTATTGATTTTGAAATCATCTTCTAAATATTCCTAGAACTAAAGATATTAATCTGAAAGTTCTAAACCTAATACTTTTACTCCAAAATATCCTAATTTAGCCTTATCCTTTCCTTTTCTCTCCCTTTTTCCTCTATTTTTCCTTTGCTTCTTCCTTCCTTTTTGTTTTTGTTTTTGTTTTTGTCCTTTTTCTTTCTTTCTCTCCTCTTCCTTTTCTTTTCTCTCCTTTATCTCTCAAAATTATCTCTCTAAATCACAAGTTTCAAGAAGGTAAAAAGAGAAATCAAAGTTAGAAATGGAGATAGGAGAAAGAAATCAAGTTAAAACAAGAAGAAGAAGAGGATAAAGTGTATATAAGACGAATCAATTGCATGTTCTTATCATGAAGCTAAGTATATTTGTTTCATGTTGTTTTGATTGTTATTTATGAATATGTATGATAAATTAATGTTAGTTATAAGTAAATTTTCTGATAAATTGGTAAAAAAGTAAGTTAATGAAGTTTATGAAATGTTTAAATATGGATATGAAGTTAAGGGAGTTGCTGGCTGTTGGGGATGTTGAGTTTTTTTGCATTTGGTGTTATTAAGTGAGTGTGATGAGTTATATATTACTTTTATAGTGTTTCAGTTGATATAAGATGTGTAAAAATTGATAAAATGAAGTTTGAAAAACAAGAAAAGTTCGTAACCCGTGTAATCTAAGAATCACATGCGTGACTATGCCCTTACTGGGCTCGAGTTGGATGATTTTTAGCAATCACCGGCGTGACCATGCCCTTACAAGGCTATGTTTTGTAAATTTTTCAAAATCACTAGCGTGACACAGCCCTTACTAGTTTCAGGATGTTATAAAACTTCAAAACCTGAGAATCACGGGTGTGACTCTTCCCTTAGAAGTGCCCGTTGTTGCCTTTTTGAAAAATCACAACCGTGACTCTGCTCTTGCTAGCCTCTATTAGCCGTATTTTGTTCATAACTTTTTCATCTGAATTCAGAATGAGATGATTCAAAAGGCTACAGAAAGCTTAAAAAGAGATCTACAACTTTCATGTTTTAAGTTTTTGCAAATGCTAAAAATATCAAGGCCTGGATTTTGATTGATTCCAGCTGCTGTATTTTCCAAACAAAGTTAAAAGCTTGTTTTATTAGATAAATGTGTATGGATAAGTATAATATGCATCTTTTTTATTTAAAATGAAATAGATAAATGATAGTTAATGTATTATGTTTGTTGAATGATATAATTAAGCATAAGTTCAGTGAATTTAAAGATTTAATAAATAACTTGATTAAATATAAAGTTAGATACAAAATGAACTTAGCTAATAAACCTAGGTTCAACTTGACTAAATTCACTTCAATGAATTAAAATGAATTAGATTGATTAAGTTTAATCAACTTTGCTAAGAGTAAGTTAATAAAGACTTAAGTTAATTTGAATCTTAGATATAAAATGAACTTAGTTAATCAATCTTAATTTAACTTGACTAAATAGACTTTGATAAGCTAAAATAAATTAAATTGACTAAATTTAATCAAAATGACTTAGTTATTGAACTAAATGATTAACTTTAATCAATTTGGATAAGATTAAGTTAAAATGGGCTTTATAGCTAATAATTGAATTATAATGATCTGATAGGATAAACCATAAATAACATGAGGAATACGTTGTTTCAAATATGTGTTTACTTGGGAAATGAATGTTTTTTAATATGAATGTTTTATTGATGCTTTTGTAATAAAACACTATAATTAAACTGAAAATAAATATTTTGACAAACAAAGGAGAATTGTCCGTATTTTGGAAAAGCGATATTCGTTGCCATAGTGGGGTTCCTATTTAATATCCGATCAAATAGGATTTTAACAAAAGTTTGAGGTAAGTAGATAATGAATATAATTTATTATATGAGTTCAATTCTTGAATCTACAGATATAGATACCTGATTTATCTTTTGAGATGGGTTCCGAAACACCCTCGGAGTCTCTGTTTGGATTTCATATAAAAGGTATGTAGTAACTTGTGTGGTGATTGTTAGGATAGACATCTTAAAACGAATTAAAATTTCAAGATGGATTTAATAATTGAGTGCTACTTGTGCTTGTGCTTGTGCTTGTGCTTGTGCTGCTGAATCCGGTCCGAGAAGCAGCAACCTTATCCGAGTGGACACGATAGTTTAGGCGCTTAGGTCACTTAGTCATGATGCAATGACTTTCATTTAGTGGCTCAGCAGGTAATTGATAGGGGGTATAGTATCGGTGTAACATTTGCTTACTCTTAAAACGATATAATATGATTTAGTTCACGTTTTATGGGGACGATTGAACTAAATGATATTATGGATTAAATTAAGTGAAGTTGAGTAACGGCTATAAACCCTAAATGAGATTGCGTTTTCTTGTAAAGATATATTGGAGATGCAAGTATTTGTGCTGCTTATATCAACCCCTAAAGAGCTGCGGTTATTCAGGACCCTTAAATTCCCATTGGCTTGTTTCGGAGTGTAAGTGCTCTCATGATACTTGATTTACTTTAAATGAAAGATAATAACTTATTATTTGATACATTGCATTTAGTTAGGCTTGTGAGCCACTCCGTATGTGCTGTGTTACTATGTACTGGGCTTCGGCTTATTGTTATTGTTGTCTTTTTATAGGTATTGCATACTAGATGATGATGGTGGTGGTGTTGTTAATGAGTTGTTGATGTTGATGTTGATGATGGTTGATGATGAATGACTCAGGTTACGGGCATTTCTGAAAATCCTAGAGGTTTTAAGAGGAGGAGAAGAATGTTTTGAGCTAGGACCACAGATTCATTTGTATTTGTTTTTGTTTTTGTTTTCGTTTTTGTTTTATTAAAGAGCTGGATTTATCTTTGAAGTCCGTATTTTCTTTAAGGACTTAGTTAGAGCCTATGTTTTGTATTTAAAAGTTTAAAACTTCGTTTACCATTATGAAAGGTATAAGTGATCCTTGATGGCATGAATTGGTTTCTAAAAGCTGATCTACTCATGAGAATAGAATATAAAATGTTTTTATAAAGTTTGTCTTTTAATTCATTAAATCCGGTGGTTAAAAGAATATAATTATATGATTTCAGAATTCTAAAATCGATTAGCAAATGTTCATGATAAACACATCATTCAAAGAAGCCTGAGCATGTAATACATAAAGTATTATACGTGGCAGTAATGTCTTAATTAAATTGAGGGTATTACAGTTTAACATTTCAAATTGTATTGTGATGATTATTTAAGTTGGTTTAGGTATAATTAAAGTAAAGGTATGTTATTTTTGACGATTTACTATTAATGTGATAATTAATTAATATTGTTCAATATTAATATTCACTACTAATGTAATAATTACTATTGATATAGATATAATTAAATTGTTATTTAAGTAATTATCTTAATATTGATAGGATTAATTTAATTAATTTTATATTTATTAAATATTAAGTTAATTAATTTATTATATGAATATTTAATATTTTAATTAGGTAGTGAAATTTTGCCAAAAAAAAAAGTTTAATCGTGGTTTTTTATTTAATATAACATGTAATTAATTTAATTGTGTACATATAATTAAATTTTTTAAATTGTATTTATTAAATAGTATAATAAATTAGTTAAATAAATATATAATAATACAAGGTTATAATGGTGAAAATGTCTTGTGCTATATTTGTGTATACCAAATACTAGATAACACAAAAATCCTTGTCAAGTACCATACATACCAAATGCGATACAAGAGAATTGTTCTGTTCAGTAATCCTTGTATTGTGTTGTCCAGTTATTCATGTCCTGCCTTGTCCTTACAACCATACGCAATCTTAGTTTTATTTTTTAATTATGTACGTAGTTTAGGGGATTAGGGAATCCAGTTTTTTCCTTTTCCGATTTCCTTAATTTTAGGGTTTTTTTTCTTCATATTTTTAGTTGTCACTATTTTTAGCTATAAAAATAATGTATATTAATGTGTAATTTTTCCTCAATTATAGAATGTGCAATGCTCTTTATTCTTCCTCAGAAATCTTCACAAACCTTGTCACTGCTTCTTGTTACTTCTTCTACTATATTTATTTCTCATTATCTAGCTCTTTGGTTTCTAACAGTATCACCTTATGAATTTGCTGAATTTCATTTTCTCTCTCATAAATGGCTCTGATTTAGGTTTGTTCGACTCAGCATTTTGATATCATTTTGACACTAGTTCGAAAGCAATATTGACCAAATAAGACACCAAAAAGATTGACAAATGTACATATCAAATATAGAACGTACACATAGCATATATGAATTAGACCTAGAACAAATATAGCTTCGATGCAAATAAGATACGGATATTCAACAAAAGAAACAAGAGTCTTGAACGTAGCCATAGACTAGGACCATAACACAATGGTAGAGATAATTCATAGTATACGAGACTAACCTCAGGTTTTAAGTCAGTAACTACTCCTAGAGCTTTCAGTACATCTGAACTTCCACATTGTGAAGAACTAGAACCGTTTCCGTGCTGCATGATATTTAAAGATAAGCATAATTAGCTCTAATTAAGTGAGAAGAGTACTGAATCACAAAAACTTACATAAATATATGTATAAAGACACGTAATTCACCTTTGCAACTTTGGCACCGCATGCTGCAGCTAAAATCGAGGCCCCTGTTGATATATTGACAGTATTAGCACCATCACCTCCCGTTCCAACAATATCCACCACATCAGTTAATCCTTCCACCTTCTTAGCATGCTTGATCATCGCCTTTGCGAATCCTGAGATCTGTTCAAACCAAGCCAAAACAATTAATTATTCAAGGGCAAGGACACCGATCAACTTGTTTTCCTATTTTCAAAGTCAAATGGACAAACAGTAGAAGGTTTTCAAAGTAGCAGAATAGAGCTTCATAGTTCTCAAACCGTATGCTATCTATACGTTGCACGAGTGCTTCTGTCTAATTGCAAAGAGAAAGGAAAGAGGCAAAAGAGAAAACCAAATTCAAAGCACCACAAGCTTTGAATAGGAAACATTCTTTCCTGGACAACCATCATCAAGCATCCCCAAATCACATCAACATATAGAAAAAGTAAAAATCCTTTCGGGTATTCCCATGTAAGAAACAAAGACACCAACATATTTCATATTTGACACACTTCCTCAAACTAATTCCTAAAATGAAGCAGAATTACTTTCTTTTCAACAAATATTTCATATGTGCCTACGTACAAACATTCTCATGAGCCTTTTCTAAATCTTGGGTCAAATATGGTCATGTTTAGGCTAAAGCTTAAGAACTGGCCATGCAAGCTTGGAGATGGCATCTCCAATGCTAGATATATTTCATATTTCTACAAATATTTCACGTATCTCTCTCTCTCTAATATTTTATGTGTGCCTATGTACAAACATTCTCATGAGCCTTTTCTAAATCTTTGTTTAGGCCAAAGCTTAAGAACTGGCAATGTCCGCTAGGAGATGGCATCTCCAATGCTAGATATAATTCATATTTCTACAAATATTTCATGTATCTCTCTCTCTTGCGGGAGTGCAGGCGCTAAGAGGAAGACATTCAAACTAGAATGTCTAGTTCTTTTCATTTTTGTTTACTGCGTTATTTACAATTTCAGCCGAGGAATGATCAGGAAAAAACAAAAATGAAACAAACAGACCTTTGATGTAACTAACAATCCACCTGTGTTAGTTTTATAGAGCAAACAAAAGTAGAGTTCCCTGTAAAGACCTTGTAGATATTGATTCCAAGTAGAGTTCCCTGTAGTTATTGAAACAATAGAACGAGTAGCAATACACCAATGTTTAAACATCATATACAGGCAGGCTCTCCTTGATTTAAACTCAGCAGATTATGCACTGTTTACACTTTCTAAGCGTAAGCTACCAAAAATATGGTGTCTACATGGTGGCAGGGCCACACTAATCTCTCTGTTATAAGATAAATGTAATAGCTCACTGAACACAGCTCCAAAAGGAAGGATTCCTCCAATGAGCATCGACAAAACCAGCTGCATGTACCATGCCTGCTCAGGAATCTAACGGGGAATTTTATTTGTTTTCACAGGATCTTCTATGGCTGGTTTCTTGAAACCTAAGTAACTAACAACAAACACCAAGGGCACAAATATTCCAAACCATAAGCAGACTAGAGCAAACATCGTCCCAAAAGGAATGGCACCAGAAGACTGCTCCCCCCAGATTATAGCATTCAGCACAAAGAACACTGCAAATAGAATACCAGGAAACATTACTGTAGTCTTTAAAGTAGTCCTCTTCCATTCGGTGTCCTCGAAGGTCTTGTGAAGACGAGCTGAGGAGTAACCAGCTAACAATCCCATGAAAACCCACACAAGAACCATAGCAGTCATAAGGCCACCGTGATTGGAAGGAGAGAAGAAACCAACAGAGCAAAGATCATTGTCACAAGAGCCATCCCCAGTAGCTGGACACTGGTGCCAACGTAGACACAGAGTAAGCCTGATATGATAGGTGCCCTGAAGACATCTCCATGGACAAGTTTCCAACCTGTTTCCTCCTGAGCGTCATCCTTCATTTCCAACTGGTTATAATTTGCAGTGTCTCTATATAGTGTTCTCATCATAATCATTGCAACCATCCCAGAAAGGAAGAGAACAATCATAAGAGAATTTATTATGGAGAACCAGTGAATCTGACCATCATTCATGAGAAGGTATGTATCCCAGCGAGATGCCCATTTGATCTCACTCTCCTTGAAAGTAACATCATAGGTGAATACAACTTCCATGACAGTGTCAACTTCTTGCGGTACAGTGCTACCTTGCACTAAATTCTTGGTATCTGCATTGCGTGTCGATACTTGAGGATTCTTCTCATCCCATGCCTTGTATTCATGTGTGATGCTGCTAGGAGTTACTTCAAACCCCACAATCCTTGCAGTATCAGTCTCCAGATCCTCGTGATGCATCACTCTAAAGATCAAATGACTATTGATAAAATACTTCTCATCTGTGCTTGCTTTATAATTCCCTTTAAACCCCACACAGAACCCATGCTCGTAAGTTGGTGATGGGCTACCATCCCTTTGTCTTAGAATGGCAACAGGAAGGTTATCTAAGATTGTAAACCACAGATTTTTTTTTTAGGGTAATTTCAAGCTTAAACCTTAAGCCAGAAAGTTAACTGAAAACCCTAAGTCAATAAATCCCTAAGAAACCCTAGCAGTTTAGATCTGACAATCCCATGCTTACACCAAGAAATCGAAATATGAGTGGAGGGTATAGATTAATTCGTAATAATATTAGGATGTTTAAAAATATTAGATTAGTGAATTTTTTATCTATTTCGAACCCGATTGGATACAGACTTTGAAAAACGTGTCATAGGGCTATAGATACCAAAAATATATTATTAATACCTTTAGATTCGTAATTTTATAAGATTTCCAAATATATCGGTTATATAAATTTTTAGGTTATAAAAATTACAGTTAGAGCCTTTTATCGTATTTTCGTTACTACCGGTAATTTAATTGTCTAATCTACTTTTTGATTTCTAATCATACTATTCACAAGTACAACCACCTATATCCCATTCTTACATCCTTACAACATATTCTTACAATATTACATCATTTTCTTTACATTTACTTTTCCAATACTTTTATTACTTAAGTTACTTTTGAATTCTGAATTTTATTACACAAAAATATCACACACATCTCTCTCTCTCTCTCTTGTAGAACCGGCGCCCCCTCCCCATGCTCTCTCTCCCAATTTGTTTTATTTTTCTTTTTTCTTATTCTACATAAACCCTAATCCACTTTTCTATAAATACTCATTTATATCTTGCACTTTTCATTTTCTCTCTTTTCTCTCTAAAACAAACCTTTGCAAATTTTTTTTTCTCTCCCTCTCTTCCTCTCCATGCTGTGACCCCTATACACACACACACACACACACACATCTTTCTTCTTCAAGTTTTTTTGTTCCAAACCATTAATAGGTAATAGATCCACACCTTACCACACCAAAACATGTAATGGCAAGATCCTACATGTATGGTTCCACTAAAAATCCCCATGAGCTTTATGCTAGGGATGTGGAAACACTTAAGCATGGGATTCTTACCATCATAATGTTGTGGATCTTGTTATTTAAGTTGTTTTGCTATTATTATGCTTTATTATTGATTTATGTTGTTATTATTGATGTTTTGTGCATATATTTATTTATTAAACTTATCTACATAATGTCATGATGCATTTGCATTCATGATTAGCATGATATAATAGATCTAGTTGTTTTGAGTATACAAATGGCTTAGATTTTTGTTTTATGTACATGAAGGACTTATAGTAGCATAATAATAGTGGAAAGATCTTACAAAGTCTAAGTTCTATTTTGGTTTCAACAAAAATAGTTTTTAGAAATTCGGATCTAAAAAGAACCCTATTTAGAAAAGCTATTTTTCAACTTCAAAATGAGTATTTTATATTAAAAATAAAGGGCTTAGGGAATAGGTATCATAAAGGAATTGTTTTAATGAGTAAAGCTTAGATCTACTAAGAGATATTTTTAAAACAACAAAAGTTTACAAAAAGTTATATTAGCATCATGTTTCAACCCAACAACAAACTTAAAATTCGTAATAAGGAAAGCCTAATATGTGAACATCTATTTTTCAACCCCAAAACAAGAATTTTATTAAAGAAATGAAAGCCTTATGGAGTAGGTTTGATTAGAAGGATTAAATGAGTTTTACACAAGAAATAATCTCAAATATAAATTTCAAAATTCAGATTTAGAAATGACCTTTATTTAAAAGCCTATTTCCAAATGCCAAAATGAGAATTTTAATGGAAAAATAGAAGCCCTAAGGAATACATGTAACAAAGACTTATTTTCACAAGGATAAGTGAAATTTATCAAGGTATAATCTTAAAACAAGCAAAGGTTTCAAAATATAGATTAAATAACATTTTCATTCCTTGAAATTTTGTAAAATTCGTAACTAGGTAAACCCTCTATTTAAACATCTATTTTTCAACTCTAAAATGAAGATCTTTATTAAAATAATGAAGGTGTTAGGCACATAGGTTATTAAGGTTGTATTTTGATAAAAACAAGTGTGATTTTGCAAGGAATAAAACTAATTTTCTTAAGTGTAGTAATTTCAAAAGTTTTGCAAAGCAAGAGTTTTCTAAAAGAATTCTTGATATCAAACATCATTAAGAATATAAATATAGATAGCTCATCTCATGACATTCATGATAGTAACTTGTAAGTATTGCATGTACACATAAATATATTTGGTAGAAACAAAGCTAAGAAAATAGTGTCTTACACATCCCATGGAGTATTGTCTAAGTACATGAGGAATAGATTGATCAACACCCATGATCATGCATGATATTGAGTTATATATGTATATAAAAGAATCTTTCGAGATATAATGATAGCTAAGTATCTATCAAAGCTTGTGATTGATGCTTGGATTGAAATTAGAATTGATTTATGGATTGGTAATCTCGTATGACCTTCTGTACCCTACTGTTTATGGACCAAATGACCTTGTTTAATAGAAATAACTTTAGAAATAGATAGCTCTCGTCGAATAGGTAGAAATTGGTATATAATATGCGAAATTCCGAGTTAAAATAATCAGATTATGGTCGTTTTAAGTTGAAATTTCCTCTTAGATGAACTTTAACGAGCTTGATAGAATAGAATTTATAAGTCCATTCGAACTTCATAAAAATACTCATTGGAGTTATTTCTTTTTAGTAAGAGACTTGAGAGACGGACTAGACCTTTCCAAGGATTATTACGATTGAGTGGATTTTCGCGCCATGGCAAAGTGAGTTCATTATCTTTAAATTACATGCTCATGATTACGCTTGTAATGATAGTGGCATTAAAACTAGGACAAGATAAAAATTGGAATGTACATGTGATTTTTGTTTGGTTGAATTGATGATAAGAATATCGAAATAGAAATTGTTATGACTATTTGTATGATTTTGTATAGAATTGAAGTGTTTGAAATATCTATAATCGCCTATAATTCACTTAAATAATATGTCATGATCCTATAACTAAATTGTCCATGCATAACATATGTTGAGTCACATTTCATTTGTTATTATACCTTTGTGGGAATAAGGCATAATAGCTAGGCAACGAGTGGGCCTGAAAGCTCGAGTGTTGGCCTGGAAGGACCTGAATTAAAATGAAAGTAGAGTAAGCACTTAAATCAACTACAAAATTAATGAGTGAGTGGGCACCTGAATCAACCACTAAATGATTAAAAAAAATTAAAATCTATAGTCGTATGGACCTGAAACACCTAACCCCAAATGGAGGGCGTAAATCCATTCAACATAGGACTCTTGGAAAGTCTTATGTATTTTTTGCTCTCGTGCTTGTGCATTTCATATGATTGTTAATATAACTTGCTTACCCTATTGTTTGATAAAATATTTAATATGGAAGTGAAATTCACTAAGCTCGTAAGCTTATACCCTTATAGTTTCCTGTTGCAATACAATTATTTATGGCCATCCCCGAGAGGCCACTTTCCTCAAGTATAGCTTTTGGAAGTTAAGGATCTTTTTGAAAAAGTCGAGACCTATATGTTAGGCATAGAATTATAGTTAAATCTCCTTAATCTTATATATATTTATATATATATATATATTATTGTAAGAGACTTTTGTGAATCTAAAGACTCTTAGTATTTTGATGGGGGAAATGCCCCTTAGATCTTTGTAATAGACTAATCTTGGTTATAACCGTTATGATTTATATTCTTATCGCCATGCATGTCTTCTTAAGCTATTTCGATTCAAAGTAAGGTCCACTACACAGTGAACATAAGCCTTACACCCGGTGTTTAAACTCACGGAATGACTAAGGTTGTCATACTTGAGTTTAAATATCGAGTGTAACGAATTGTCGCATATAGGATACCCTTTGGAACGTGACAAAGATCATATTTACTCTATATTCATCAATGATTTTCTCCTTGAAATTTTTGGCTGCTTCAGCATTGACACTCTCCTTCAGAAGACCCTTAATTATAATTTTTTGTTTTGAAGTCTACAAAATTCTTTCTGACTGAATTTTGGGATTCTGTTTGCTCACCTAAAGCGGCTTGGAGTCTCCATACCTCCTCAGCGACGTCCTTTTTAGGCCTTTTTTTTTTAATTGTAACTATTTCTGGGGAAAAACCAACGAATGAGTTCAGTGAGAGCCACTTTTCATGGAAAAGCCAGAATTGTTCTTCATGGCATCCCTCATCTATTGACCACCAACCTAATAGCCTGGAACCATGGTGCAGGGATGCCAGGAAGTCATGGACTATGGATGAGAATATAAAGTATCTTCCAGAGCCAGCATTAGCATGCACTATAAATATGATTCTTTCTAATTCTACCAACCTAAAAGCAGCATAAAACACTGCAGGACCTTGAACTAGAGTATATGCATGCACTAATGCATACAAAGGAGGACTTGGAAACCAATAATTGGGATTTTCATAAAGATGGCCACCAATTTCTGAGAGGCCACACATTCTATCCTGATGTTGAACCTCCTGCAATGAAACTACCACGCCACTATTCCAATTAAGATATCTAACAGCACTAGAAGAGTGAGCCAGGCTCCCATGTGTGGGAATTTCTATGGCTTACTGGATCAGTACAAAAGGAAAAATCAAAGCATTCTGCAATACTGATGTTATATGAATAGATCTCACCATCCAGGCTTTAATTCATTATAGATAAGTGAAACTTGCGAGCTTATCACATTTATCAAACATTGTTCGTGTCGACAAACGAACATGTTAAGAAAGCTTCAGTCCTATTCAAAGTTGCAACATTTCTTAAGCCACATCTTCATTACAACTCACCGAACAACATTAAGAAAGCTTAATTATTATTAACACTCACCTCTTCAAAGGTTTCTCCTTTGGCTCTTAACAATGTCAGAAAGGCACAGATCAAACATTCATCAGGTGTTTCCCGTAAAAAATCAAAGAAGGACTCAGCTTGAGATTCAGATAAATCCACCTTCCCATCCAAAGACTCCATCAACTGCAACACAAATAAACCAAAATGACAAGAAAACCACATTTTGACCAAACCCACAATTTTCTTTACAGGAAGAAAATGTAGTAATCCATACAAGAAAAACTAATCAAAAACAAAACATGGGTCTTTACATACCTCATCGAAAGTTTTGATCTTTGGTGCAGCATTGTAATTTTGAGAAGCCACCTGCAAGTTGCAGGACGATGACAATATACGGCTTCTTCTGTTTCTCTGCTGCTTGCCAGGGGATGAGGGTAAATTGAAGAGACTGAGAGTTTCCCTAAAACGAGACAACTTGGGTGTAGCATCGGACGAGGAGCAGACCGGAGGAGGTCGTCCGGAAAAGAGAAGCATAACCATGGGGGAAGGACTTGTAGAGCGTAGGAAGCTTTTGTTTTTTTTTTTTTTTTTTTTTTTTTTTTTGGGGGGGGTGGTGGGAGTGGGGGGAACTGGGGAGCATAGGAAACTACAATTATGAGCGAGGACTTGGTCAACGGGTTTTTTTTCTTGTTTTTGCCCGGTCCAATGTATTCTTTATTTTATTATGAATTTGAAGACCAGAAATAATATATATTCCTTTGTTGAATTGGGAAAATTAAATTAATATTCTTATTTTTAAAAAAATTATAAAAATACCTATGATGAAAATAATTTTATATTTAAATAAAATGAACTTGTTTCTCAAACAGAAGAGATTATTGGTAGTTACTCTTATGTGCTCAAGAAACGAGCACAATATTTTTCTAGCCAATAACAAAAAATAAATAAAAACGATAACTATGGACACGATGAAACAAATATCAAGCGTATCGCTAGGGCGTTTTTTCCTTTCATTTATAAGGAAGTTGTCTTGTCGAAGGAGACAACGAAACAAACCACTGGAGATTTAAGGAGTTGTTCAGGTTTTGAAGTTGGAGTTCGGTATCGATATCATCGTTTTTTGATTTATTTTATTTTGGATTAACTATAAAAATATGATTTATGTTTTAGCCACTTTATAAATATATAATCTGTGTTAATTTTTTTGACAAAGATTGAAGTTTTATATAAAAGTATCATTAAATTAATTATTATTAGAGAGATATGTATCAAAACCTTATTAGTTTAAAAAAATCAAATTAATAAAAAATATTATTAAATAAAATATTAAAAATTATTTTTTAAAAATAATAAAATTGAAAAAATATAAAATTAATTTTTATGTCTCATAAAATATTAACATGTGTCATTCTAAAATTATAAAATAATGTTGAGACTTTTATCTGAAACTCGGGTCACCTATTTATAAAAAAAAAACACGGATTATGTATTTACAAATTGATCAAAACACAAGTCATTTTTTGTAATTAATCATTTTGTTTTTTGCCATGTTAGAAAAAATATTGACCTCGTCTCTTAAACAGACAATATCTCATTTATAATATTGTCTATTCAAGAAACGAGTTCAACATTCATAAATCTGAAATTATTTTCATTCTAGTTGTATTTTATTATTTTTGTAATTTTTTAAATAAAAATATTAATTTCCTTTCTCTTGGAACGATACACGGGTTCGACTGATGACATTTCGCTTAATATTTCAACGCAGCAAAAATAAGAAACAAATCTAAAAAATAATTAGAAGATAAGAACGTCAATCAAGAAGGGAAGAAACTTGTCACACAGTAACATTTCAATTAATGATCTAAGGTTATCGTATTAGATCATTTTTATCAGTAAGTTGCTTAAAGGAGTTACTTAAATATAATATCAGCTTTTTAAACAATTTCCTTTTAAGCAACTCACCACTTTTATCTGTGAGTTATTTAGCAAAGTTTCTTCATATTTTTAATACTTTTTATAGGTCCTATATTATATTGTCATTTTAGAGTAAAAAAATTTCTCTCTTGTGTTAAATAAATATGAAAATAAATTTTAAAATATATTAAAATTGTAATTATTTTAATTTATTTATTAAAAAATAGAAGTATCAAAATATTACTTATTTTAAGATAAATCCGAAAGACGATAATTTCATATAAAATCAATATAAGTAACATACAATTTTAAATAGTACCAAACCAACATTCGATGGAGAAAAAAAAGAATGGAAAACCAACATACAACTTAAAATAGTTAATTATAACAATTAAATGTCAATTAGTGGGTTCAAATCATTTCTACACATGTTCAATCAAGTTGATTTGCAACTAACAATGTTTAACCTTATCACATGGTCGAATATATTTTTTTATATACATCGTATATTATGCAATATGACTATGAGAAATATGAGGTGCTGGTTCACTATTGTCTCCCAATTCATAATCTGGCACTTAAAAGTTCAAATTGTAGCCGTTTCGTTCATCTTCGATAATCATGTTATGTAAAATTATGCATGCTCTCATGATTTACCCTAAAACCTCTTGATCTTAAAAATGCAAAGGTCTATGAACTATAGCAAAACGAGCTTATAGTACTCCAAAAGCTCGTTCAACATATTTCCTACATCCTTCTTAGTACTTAGCAAATAAATGTTCCATTAGACCACGTGGATATGAAACAAATTTGACAAATGTTGATCATTCTGGACATATGCTATCGATGAGATAATATCCCATGTCATAGTTCTTACCATTCACGGTATAGTGTGTCATTGAAGTGCGTCCTTCTATGACATCATCAAATAGGGGCGATCGCTCCAGTACATTAATATCATTATTTGAATCCAGGATGCCAAAAAATATATGTCATATCCAAGTATCATACGAAGCGATAGTTTCGAGCATGATTGTCGGAGACTCGTGATCTCTTCTGATATACATGCCTTGCCATGCAACCAAACAATTTTTTGACTCCTAATGCATACGATCAATGCTGCCTAACATACTAAGAAATCCACGTTGCACAGCCATATTAAAGTAAGCGTTTAATATCAGCTTGAGTTGGCCTGCATAAATACTCGTCACCAAAATAAGTGATGACCCCTTTGAAGAATTTTTGGACACATTGTATTATTGTGCCATCAGCCATTCGCAAGTAATCATCCAAAGCATCACCCGCTACTCCATATGCTAATATTTGAATAGCTACAATACACTTCCGTTGTGGTGAAGTACTAGGTTTGCCAACAGCATCCCTCCTTTTATGTAAAATAGTATGAGCAATCCTATAGTGCTCATACAATGTAGAAGAATACACTTTTTCTCATTCGAAATCTATGTCGAAAATGCTCATCAGTGTACACTAGATTACCCGAGAAGTAGTCATTATAAAGACTATTGTGGCCTTCTAGATGATCTCTATTTTTATACTTTTGCTTACGTTTTCTAGTAGAGTTGGAACTATCGCATATCTCTGGGATCACTTGATATAAACAAACAATTAGCTTAGATCGCAAATTGCTCATCTCTAATAAAATAAATTCATCAATTGCTTGTTGTAACCATTGCTTTACTCAGAATCAGAGTTGCTTGAGTTACTTAAGCTACTAGTAGACATTATGTTTTGATAAGATGAAGAATAGAATAGTATACACTTGGAAATAAGAAAATTGAAGAGTGTGTTTTATGAAGACATACTTGTTTGCCATTTATAGAACTTCAACTTCAGCAATTGGTTTACAACGGCTAGTTTACCATGAAATAATGAAAAATATCAAAAATGAAAAAATAATTAAAATGTTAGTTCGAGACCCTAAATGATTTTTTTTTTTTTTTGCTTCAAATTCGCAATTATGGGATAAATCTCAGTAACTAATGTAAACCTCTAAACGAACTTTGTTTGGACATATTATAATAAGGATTATGAGTTATATACAAAAAGTTATGACAAATCAAAGTTTTGACAAACGCAACCCAAAATTATGATAACGTCCTGGGTCGAGGCTTAAATCAAGGCCCCGACTGTGGCTCAACACAAGCCACAACATAATACTGTAGCCATAGAGTCGTAATTTTGCCCACGATATTAGGTTGTGGCCTGGGTCGAGGGTAAGGTCGAGGCCTCGACGTAAGCAGTAGCCAAATTTCTGACTCTGTGGCCACGTTATTAGGTCACGACCTATGTTGAGGCCTCAACCTTGCCATCAACCTAAGCCACAAACCAATATTGCAGCCACACAGTCAGAATTTTAGTCACAATTGTAGGTCACGGCCTACGTCAAGGCCTCAACCTTGACCTTGACTCAAGTTGCGACCTAATATCGCGGCTATAGATTTAGAATTTTAGGTCACAACCTACATCGAGGCCTCGACCTTGCCTCCAACCTTACCCTTGATCGAGTTTGTAGCCATAGTTTAGGTCGCGTTTTTCGAAACTAATAATTCCTTCTTGTTTTAATAATCTCTCCACGCATCTCTTCTATCCATTCTTTATGTACATCATCCATTGTTGATGTATCGGCCATCATTATTGATTTCTCCAATTCGATTTGTTTTCGACGTTCTTTTTCTTGTTTGTGACGTTCCCTCTCCTTTGTCATTTTAATTTCTTTATCTTTCAACACATTGATTTTACGTAGCAACTCCACTTTATCATAATCTACCGTGCTTAAGTCTTTTATCGCATGAATAAATTCATCCACTTTCTCACTACCTTTTCTTTGCCTTTTCTTTTTGCTGCCGCTTTACCAGGTGGATGAATGCCTACCTCGCTTGTCTCATTATTCGTTGATATATCATTGTTTGATGATGAGCTGGTATATGCTCCGGAGCTATTGACCTTGGAACATTTACTTGTATTTTTTTTTTCGACGTTTCCGAATTCAAATCTCCATTTGGGTTCATTAAACAATATGCCCCAACAATGATCAACAATGCATAATTTATTCTCATTCTGTCCAGATAAATTATGATTATCTTTTATATAATCATGCTCACTTTTTCCACCTTGTCTACATTGTTTTATTTGATCGTAATAAGCCCCAAATTTCATGACATCTTTTGAGATTGTTGAACATCAAGCTTTACATTATTGTTATGTTCATCTCAGTAGATTTTTCTCCTTCTCATATAGTTGTCCCTTCTCAAATTCTTCATGGACTCATTCCCAAAATGTTTGTAATGGTTGATTGTTCTCAACAAGTGGATCTATATTAACCCTCAACTATGCGTAAGTTAAAAACTTATCATCATTGTGCTCCCATTTTTTCCTATGAGCTTGATCACCCCCATTTTTATTATCATTCTCATCTTCTAAATTTTTTTTAGTAGAGTATTGTGGGTATTGTGAGGTTATAATAATCGGTGTTTGAGGCGATTGATCTAAATTGGATTGCAGTGGAAAATTTTCCATCGCATTGAATGGTTGAAAGTTTTCAGGTGAAAATTGAGGAATATATGGAAAATATGGTGTTTTCATACTTCTTGAATTATGACATAAAGTTTGAGGGCTTTGGCTCATAATTGGAAAATTTAGAGAATAGTGCAAATTAGGGACACATTGGAAAAATGCACCAAATGGAAGGTAATCCAGTTTGTGAAATATGTGATATTTGAAAATTTTATGAGTTTGGTGATTCATCATATGGCAAATTTTGAGAATTATTTGGGTTCATATATAAGAAACCGTGGATGGAGAGAATTTTTGAGAATTATAAGCACAATTTGAGAATCGAGAGAGAGATTTTACAAATCTTTATATATTTATAGATATAGAATTTTTAAAAAAATTACAAGTGTAGATGCAATGGCCATAATTTTTTATTCTTGCCACAACAGTCATTTTTTAATCAGCTGGCTTTGAATGCATTTTATAGATTCCATATTCTAACAAAAATAAAAAAAAGTTCAATAAAAATAAGTTGCTTCGCAAAGCAATGGTGCTTCATCAAGCACCTCACTTTATCGGTAAGCAACACCAGTTGGTAATCGTTTGCATAGGTATCCGAGTTAAGTACTATCGATAAAAGTGGCCTTAGTTGTAGGGATAGCTTAGTTGGGAGAGTGTTAGACTCAAGATTTGAAGGTTGTGTCTTCGATTTATGCTCACTGTACATTTTGTTTAAAAAATGACATGGAATCTATTTATAATATATGATTTTTAATTTTTTTCCCTTTAATATATATTATAATATATAATTTCATAAGGATTTTTGGTGGTGTATTTTAAATTTTGCTTTTTTCTAATTACTGGATCTTTTCAATTTAAAAAAATGTTATTTATACTCTGCTGTAGATAAAATCACTTTGTTGTTATTGTCATTTCTCTTTTAGTATTTATTTAATTTTCACATTTTCAAAAAAAAAAAAAAACATATATGTTCTCAGAGAAAGAAAGAAAAAACCATTACGCATATTCAAAACCAATATCCCTTTTCATTTTTCCCATTCCCTTATTTTAAACAAATGTATCTTTTAGTTTCCCATTTTCTTCCATAGCCTTTCATCATAACATTCCAATAGAATAAATAAATAAATAAATGATAATCACTCCCTTTCATGTTACCATTTTCTTGTTAAGATCACACAAACTGTCACCGTTCCAACTTTCTTTTTCGAAAAAAAAATTTTCTTTTCGTCTTTTTTTTTTCTTTTTTTAATTTATATGTTTGCTTTTCTTTTACTTTTTCTTTTTTGCCAAAGTTGTAGTTGTGCTTTAAATGTTTTCTTCAATCTTTTTACTTTATCACCCTTGTGTTCTCTTTTATTTTTTCAATATTCAGCTACCATTTTACCATTTTCTTCCCACCGTATTTTACTCTCTCCATTTTTCCATGGTAAGTTTTGCTCTTCATACATTATTGAAACTTGTAAATACATTCTCATTTTGTTTTATTTTTCTTTTTTGTGTTTCTATGTCAAAACCTCAATCTCTTATTTGCATGAAATTTTGAAGAAATACAGTTTTGTGAGAATCTACAAAATATATATATATATATATATATATACACATGCCACCTTTTGTTATTTTATACTGTAGCTTGGGATTGTTCAATGCAGTACTTCTTTATATAAAGAGATGACACTTTGAAAGAATTTGTAAATTATATTGCTTTAGAGAGAGTAGTTTTTGTTGTTTTACAGTGTTACTTGGCATATGCAATATCTATTTCTTCATACAAGCAGATGATGCACCGCAATGCGTGTGCAAATAAAATAACCTAACATATATAAATTAAATAGATATATTGTTTTGACAGATTGGAAAAAGACAACCTTAATTAGTCTTAGAAATTGGGAAACTAATTACAAATCATAATTACAATTATATTTTCCACAGGTAACTTCTTCATGTTGGGTAATTGCCATGCAGTTACAATATTAAAAACATTTACACTAAAAGCACCTGCTAGATTGGTATATAAATATACATGTTTAGGCTAAAAAAGGAAAAGACTATATCTATTTAATTCCTATTTAATTCTATTCAAACCCTATTTAATTTCATGATTTCAAG